>CM038681.1:198552275-198768036 GCA_021605205.1 Aegilops longissima
GTGCGATTGTTGGTGAGATAACCTCGATAGCCCGATCTTGTGGCGAGTCTTGGAGTATTGCCATGACTTGTATAACGGATGTTTTTGAAGGTCGAGGTACCACGATTTCGAGGATTTCTTGGTTATGTGTTGACGGATGGATACAATTGGATCTAGGTATTGTTAGTTTGGGTGATATATTTTGTGTCCCTGTATCCCCAACACCAGATTGCATAACCGTAAAGTTTGGGAGTTTATAGGTGGGAATTCTAGTAGCTTACGGGATATTCTTTCCGACGGATGTGTGATTTGAGATTGGGGTTCAACGTCTAGTGGTCCGCCCATTCACGGTCGATTCGATGGTCGTGAGGCGTCTTAAAGAATCCTTGGCTATGCTGATTCGGGGCGTCTTGTTTGTCATTCGTGGCGTCCGCTATCGTCGTGTCCGTGTGGGCCCCACCACGAACACTTTGGGCGAAATCTCTATCATGTGTTTGTTCGGCTCATTCTTGAAGCCAATCCTTTGTTTTGTTTTGTTTTGTGGTATTCGAGTTGCTTGAAGTCAAGTGTTGATTCCATACCTTTTCCTAATTGGTGTTCTCATATTGCTATGTGAATACTAATCCTTCTTGATCACTGAGCTTGTCATGTTAATTCTTTTCTAACGGCGTGTTTCTCTTCAAGTGGATCCGATCATTCCAACATTACAAGATCAATTCTAAGTTTTTCTCAGCGGTGTTCATTTCATCCGACCCAAGTTGCCTTTGTTTTCCGCCCTCCACCCTTTTTCTTCAAGGACTCAGATTTCTTAATCAAGTATCCATTTTTATTGAGTGAAGTTTCTTCATTCTTTTCCTTTAATGTTTTATCCGGTGATTTCTCATGAAGATGCTAAGGAAGCTTTAACCTTATCATTGTTCCATTCTAATTTTCTTCTCCGGTGGATTTAAGTCAAGTTTTCAGTGTTGATCGTACTCTTTTCATCGTTTCAAATGCTTTCTCATGTCGGCGCATCTCTTAATCATCCACTTCTCGCTATTCATTTGTTCTGGAGTGTTGAAGATATCTCAGAAGATTATAGTTTCCATTCTCAATTCACTCAAGTTCTTTTGAGGAAGCTATCTCATTCAAGCCATTTAACTCTACCGGTGCAATATCTATTTCAAACAATTGTTCAGCGGTGGTTCTTTTGAGTGGGCCCTAACCCACGGGTCTTTTCGAGGATCTTACGACTCTTCTAATTTTCGGAGTTATTCTCAAATTCTTTGCAAAGTTTGGCGTAAGGATGAATTATCATCGTCTTGGTTTTCCAAGATCTTCCAAATTATTTTCATTGTTGGTTCAACCTTCCTAATTTTCATTCGGTGCTTCAACAATTCATGGTGGTGTTCTCGTCGTCATTCTCGAATTTTGAAGACCGAAGAGTTTCTCTTAAATCTTGCTCCATCCTCTTCAAGATTCATGGTTCTAGCTTCGTGACATCCTCATAATTGTTTTGATTGTGAGAATTCTTTTAACCCACCCGAGCAATTCAGGAGTCTTTTCAGTTTAATTCTTGAGCCCATCATCTCGTAATTATTCATTCAAGCGTTCAACTCTGGTTTTCCAAATCTCACGGTGCATCGTCAAATATCCTCTAATCAGTTCATGATCTCTTCGTTCTAATGTATCTAAATCCCCTCTAATATCTTCATTCGTTTTACAATTCTTCCCGGTGAATTGTGCCTTTGCTACGTGCATTCTCAATTATTATGGTGGTTTGTTCAAAAGTTCTCTTCCTTCGTTATCATATAGACTCATTCGTTCTTTCCAATCCTACCGGTGGTTCGTTGAAGACCTTCTCAAGTTTGCGCCATATCTATCTTAATCTTTTCTACGGGAATAAGTAGTAGGCCTAATCCATTGCTTGTCATCAATTTAATTGGTGAAGGATACGCATAACATAATTCTTGTTCTTGTTTCATCCAAGTGATTGATTCCTTATTCCGGAGGATCATCAAAATTCTTGATTTCATTTGTTCATCTTTCTTTCTGGAGTTCCAAGTTTTCTCGGCTATATCATTTTAAAGCTTCATCTTATCACTGCAAGGCTTCACCTTGTGTTGTCAATTTCTCTTTCTTTTATCATCCTTTTGTTTACGGAGTTCTTCATGGAGGCTCTACATGGTGCTTCCTCAAGGATTCTTTTAATTATTAATTGTTCTTCAAGATTTCTCTCGGAGTTATGATCCGCCAAGCTATACTCTAAAAATTGAACATGGTGCTCAACACATGTTTTGTTTTGAGGAGTTCAAGTATTCTTCTTCTTGCATTCCGAAGTGCAATTCTTTCTACCTTATCTCTTGAGATGGTGTTATGTCACTCTTGGCAATTTCCCTTCGTGTTTCATGATTCACATGTTGTCAAGAATGAGGTATTTTAAATCCATCATTTTCTCTTCGTTAAAGAGATCTTTGCAATCCATCAATCTTTTTGTTGGAGTTATCTTGGGTTATATTTCACCTAAAGCTTTCCCTAAGGATTGTTGCTATTTATGGTGCTTATTAAGGACCCAAGGTCTTCATTTGTCCTCTCGGTGAAATAAGTTTCTCGTCTCCTTGTTGATATCAGTCCAATCATTTGTTTCCGTTGGTGGCAGAAGCTCACCTCATAATGTGGAGATGTTTCCATAAGCCCACTACAAGCTTATTCATTTCGTTGTTGGTTTTCCAACAACTCCGTTCAATTCTTCTTTGTAAGGGTGCTTTTCCAAGTTCATTTGTTGCATAAGTTGGCATTTTCTTCTCCATTCCTTTATTCCAATGACCTACCTTCAATTTTTCTTCGGAGGCATTGTGATGTTGCTCTCTTGACCCATCATATTCTTTTGTCAAGATCATGTTCTTTTCTTGCATTATCCATTTAACTTGAGTGTCATGTTTCCATTCGAGTTCTCTCATCTTATCAAGTTTGCCTGCTTCCTCAACGGAGATCTGTCTGAAATCCTTCTTACCCCTTGTGCCTTTTTTTTCAATAGTTCGGAGGCGGTATGTTGTTGATTTCATCAAGTATTATCCCATCTTCTCAAGTTCTTGTTATATTCCTTCCATTTACAATCGGAGTGCTGTCCGAATTCTTCCTCTCTCATCTTGTTTTAAACGGAGTGGTTTCGAATTCTATCTTGTCCATTAAAATTCTTGGATTATGCCTTTTCAACCTTCAAGTTATCGTAATGTTCCTCCTTCCTTTTTTCTAACGGATTGGTTGCAATCTCGTTCATCTTCGTTGTTTTCTTTCTTTCATTTTGCTCAACCTCTCAAGGTTCTTTGGCTTCACCCGTTTGTCAAAGAAGCAACTTAGTTTACCTCTTATCTTCCTTTTCCTTTTCCCTCGGTGCCATCCTAGATCTCGGGGCGAGATCCTCTCGTAGTGGTGGAGTGTTGTAACACCCGGATACAACTTTCCATATTAGTAACTCCGACTCTTGCCCTTTCGGAGTTGTGATTTATTATTTCCTTCGTGGTTGGGTTTTGTCATTGTTTTGCATTTTGTTTCTTGTTATGCATCTCATCTCATGGCATCATCGCATTTCATCCGCATGTTTTCAAAACTTGCATCCGTTCGAGTTCCGCGGTTCCCTCCGTTGCCGTTCGAGTCCGGATACACTTGCACGCGCCGCTGCACCTCAAAATATTATTTTATTAGTGGCATAAAAATGTTCTCGGAATGGGTTGCAACTTGTCATGCGGTCTTATTATAGTGTAGACAGGCCGCCTGCCAAGTTTCGTCGCATTCGGAGTTCGTTTGACTGCCCAACCGTTAAACCTACTACCGCGATATAGCCGGTATATTCGTCGGACGTTTTCGGTCTCCGGAAACAGATGCCGGGTCGCTCTGTTCCTCTCTCTTCTCAGCCCGAGGCATTCTACACAGCCCACCAACCCCTCTCCTAGTTTCCCCTCCGTTCCTGATCGTCGGATCGTGATCGGAGGCTCCGAAACGGCCTCAAACCCCCCTAGAGACCAAACCCTAGCCCTCTTTCCTATTTAAACCCCCCTCCCCTTCCATTTTGGGCAGCTACCTACCCCTCCTCCTCAAATTCCGCGCGCCCCAACCAGCCTCCACCACCTGCGCCGCCCCCCTCCTCAATTTCCGCCGCCGGCCACCTCCTCAGCGCCACTTGTCGCATCGCCATTGGCCCGCGCCGCCACAGCCACCGCCCTCGGCCTCTCATGGCGCACACTGCTTCCCCACGCCTCCAAGCCTGCAGGCCCCGGGAGCCGTCCAGCAGCCATGAGCCCGATCTGGGCGAGGCCAGCGCCGCCGCCCGTGCACAGCTCCCTCGCCCGCCACGACCGCCTCCCGTTCGCCTCCGCCGCCCGCCCGCCCGGCAGCCTTCGCCGGAGTGGTGCGGCCGTCCCACCAGCGACCCCAGGCCAGCTCCTTCACCTTCCTCTCCTTTCTCTCTCTCTCCGTTGCCTCACCCCTCGGTCTCTCTCTTCTCCTCGCGAGCCGCCGCCATGGCCTTCTCGTCGCCCCCGAGCTCCCCTGCCGCCCGCCGCCCGAGAAGCGGAACCCGGCCTTGGGATCCGGCCTCCCCTCACGGATCGGCCTCCTCCGGCCATCCCTCGCCCCGCCGTCGGCTTCCCTCGTCTCGCCGCCCGCGCCGTTCCTACCTCTGCAGCGAGCGAGAGGAGGGCGACGCCCAGCCCGGCCACGTGGGCCTCGTGGCCCAACCCGCACCAGCGTGGGCCTCCCAGCGTCCGAGGCCGGCCAGCGGCTGCGTGGCCAGCCTCCTCCCGAGGCCCAGTAGCGCGCCCTGCCTCCTCCTCCTCTCCGTGGGCCGAGCCCAATGTGAGCAACCCCGCCCACATGCTCTGTTGGGCGGATCCTAGATTTGGCCCATGTACATTTTTTTCAGATCCATGATTTAGCTTTTATTCACGAGATTACCGTTTTGCGAGAAAAACCACGGCACTTCATGCATATCCTAACTAATTAACCGTGCATCAGATCTAAATAAATTATATATGAAACTTGCTCAGAATATTGTGTAGATTAATAATATGCCATTTTCATCTATGGTAAAATGTTTAAATTGATGTTTGCATTAATTTGCTAATATGCCATGCTAAAATGATTTATTTCATAACTAAATAACCGTAGCTTCGGATTTTAATAAACTTTATATGTAATTGGGGTGGAAAAATGCCTAGATTAACATGGTCCACTTTATGTTGCTGTTTAACAACTCTAAAATTGTGTTTAGGGCAGATCAGGACCGAATCTCAAATATTGCTCATGGGGATTTTCGAATTGTTGTTTCTTATTTCGGCCTCATTTAAACTTGCCTAAATAGTTAGTTTAATTATGCTCCACCTCTTGCCATGTTTAACAACATTTAATATTGTTGAGTACCTAACGAGATCAAACTAAATAAGTGTTGTGGTGTTCGTCAATATGCAACTCGTTGCATATTGAGCTCCACTAACTTGTAGTGTTGTTTGTGCATATTGCCATGCCATGCCTCATTAAACGGACATGCATCATATTTGTTTGTGCATCATGCCATGTTCATGATTGTGTGTTTACTATGTTGTTTGCTTCTTTCGGTTTGCTTCTCTCGTTAACTTCGGTTCGTTCGGAGTGGTGTGGTTTCGTTCGACTTCTTCCGTTCGTTCTTCTTCATGGACTCGATCTTCTTCCTTGCGGGATTTCGGGCAAGATGACCATACCCTCGAAATCACTTCTATCTTTGCTTGCTAGATGCTCGCTCTTTTGCTATGCCTATGCTCGATGCCTACCACTTGCTATATCATGCCACCCACATTGCCATGTCAAACCTCTAACCATCCTTTCCTAGCAAACCGTTGATTGGCTATGTTACCGCTTTGCTCAGCCCTCTTATAGCGTTGTTAGTTGCGGTGAAGATGAAGTTTGTTCCTTGTTGGAACATGGAGATGTTGTTCCTTGTTGGAACATGTTTACTTGTTGGGATATCACAATATATCTTATTTAATTAATGCATCTATATACTTGGTAAAGGGTGGAAGGCTCGGCCTTATGCAGTGTTTTGTTCCACTCTTGCCGCCCTAGTTTCCGTCATATCGGTGTTATGTTCCCGGATTTTTGCGTCCCTAACGCGGTCGGGTGATTTATGGGACCCCCTTGACAGTTCGCTTTGAATAAGACTTTTCAGCAAGGCCCAACATTGGTTTTACATTTGCCTCCTAGCCTTTTTCCCTTGGGAGTCGCGCATCCCGAGGGTCATCTTTATTACCCCGGGCCAATGCTTGTCTAAGTGTTGGTCCCAAACTAAAACCACTTGCGGTGCCGCCCGAGGCAACTTGGGTATCGTCGGTTGCGTCGTAGTGTTCATCCGGTCGTGGCTTCGAGGCGAGATCTGTGGCTACTATCGAGGTGTCGGCACGCGGGAGGTCTTCTTGGACTTGTTTTATTGCTGTGAAATGTCTTGTGGCAGGATTCGAGACTGATCGGGCTTCCGGGGAGAAGGTCTATTCGCCGTTGATCGCGAGAGCTTATCATGGGCTAAGTTGGGACACCCTGCGGGGTTTGAACTTTCGAAAGCCGTGCCCGCGGTTATGTGGCAGATGGGAATTTGTTAATGTCGGTTGTAGAATACCGAAGTTGATCTTAATTAAAATACACCAACGCGTGTGTAACCGTGATGGTCTCTTCTCGTGGTCAGGGAAGTGAACACGGTTTTGGGTTATGTTTGGCGTAAGTAGGAGTTCAGGATCACTTCTTGATCATAGTTGTTCGACCGTGCTTTGCCTCCTCTTCTCGCTCTCTTTTGCGTATGTTAGCCACCATATATGCTAGTCGCTTGCTGCAGCTCCACCTCACTACCCTGTCCTACCTTTAAGCTTAAATAGTCTTGATCTCATGGTGTGAGATTGCTGAGTCCCGTGACTCACGGATACTTCAAAACCAGTTTGCAGTGTGCCGATGAAACCGTGCGGGTGATGGACCCGACCTCAAGGAGGAGTTCGATGAAGATCTTGTTCTTTGTGTTGTTTCGTTTGAGTTGATCGATGTAGTGGAGCCAGTTGGGACGATCGGGGATCTGTGTAGCATTTGGGGTAGTCTTCTTTTATTTTGGTTCCGTAGTCGGACCTTGATTGTATCTGTATGATGTAATGTTTTACTCATGTATTGTGTGAAGTGGCGATTGTAAGCCAACTATGTATCTCTTTTCCTTATGTATTACATGGGTTGTGTGAAGATTACCTCACTTGCGACATTGCTTTCAATGCGGTTATGCCTCTAAGTCGCGTGCCGTCACGTGGGAGATATAGCCGCATCGAGGCGTTCTGATAGTGCACCGTTACGGTGTCCCCCACAGTATCATTACTGATAATGGCACCAACTTCACGGCCGATGAGGTCAAATCATGGTGCAAAAACATGGGCATCAAGTTCGATTCACGCCTCAGTCTATCACCCTCAAACCAGCGGCCAAGTCGAGCGGGCAAATGGTTTAATAATGGCGGCATTAAACCCGCACTAGTGCGGTCCCTCAAGGAATCTAACACGCCTTTGGGTTGAGAAGCTCGACTCCGTACTGGGGCTACGGACCATGCGAATCGTACCACGGATTCACTCCATTCTTCATGGTGTGCGGCGCAGAGGCAGTCTTGCCTGCGACATAATACATGACTCACCTCGAGTGCGCATGTACGAAGAAAGAGAAGCCGAGCTCGATCGGCGGGACAGTTGGACGCATTGGAGGAGGGCGCGATGTGGCAAAAGCTCGTTCCGCAATCTATCAACAGCGAGGCTCGAAGATATCAAAGCGAGGAAATGCGGGCCAAAGCTTATAACGTTGGCGAACTAGTTCTACGCCTGCCGGACAAGAAAAAGGACAAACTCAAGCCCAAGTGGGAAGGTCCGTTCATCATCGACCAGGTCCTGACCGGCAGAACACACCGTCTGCGAAACGCATCGGATAACCGACTCGAGCCGAACTCATGGAACGCAGCCCGTCTATGAAGATTCTACGCCTAAGTGTCGGACTCCAAGTTCGTCTCCTTCCTCCGTCCGCATTCTTTATTTTTTGCTTTTTGTTGTCTTCTATTTCTCTCCTTCCCCCTTCTTCCTCTTGTAGCCTCTAGAGGCTCGTTCGCGCTTTTTTCGCACACACTTGACGCGCTGTCCGCGCTCATTATACCTGGGGGCTTCTTTCACAGAAGCTTATTTATATGGGCTTTCATGCCCAACATATGTGTTAAACTTCCGCATGTGCCTTTTATTCACCATTATATGCATCGATATGACTTAAGTTTGGCCAAGATGGGTTGCCTCGCTCTGTGCTTACCCCTCGTTCCCGATTGTTCAGCTAGGAGGTAAAGGAGCACCTCTCGATTGTTACTTCCGGTCAGCGGATGTGTACCTCGGTAGGTGAAGCCGAAAGCTAGTGTTCTTAAGGGAATATTGATCGGTGAACTAAAAGATGATTTTTAACTATTTACACATCTGCCCCCAGATGATTTTTCTGCCTTTATAGCAGCTTTGACATGCACTTTAGGGCATGCATCCCAGCGAAAGGAAGCCCTAACGGAACTATTCTCCCTGGAAGATGTTTTTTACTACCCATGTAATATAACATAACTAGTTGGGCACTTGTCTGATACAGCAACAATGACCCCTACGCCTGGTCTCCATGCATACCACGGTTCTTATATAACCACGAAGGTATCCGGACACACTCCGGACTATTGGGTCCGGAGGTCGAAGCGAAAAGGTCCGCTATGACAAACGATATTCAATCCGGCTAGAAGACATTCTTTCATGTCATATTTTTACATAGTCAACTCGACTCATTGTATTCCTCCTCAATGCCATCTAATAGGCTATCTAATTTACAATCTTGTTGGGAATACTTGGCGGCCAATTCTACTTGGCGTACACTAACTTCTGAGGATCTCCATCCCATCCGCCCCACAGGTCCGACCTCGGCCATGTGGTTTGGGTCAGCCTTTGTGTACCGCGTCTTCACCATGGCCCAGGCCTCCCTTGCGCCTTGACGGCAGGCCGATATCTTCCATAGCCGTAAGCGCCGCTGTGCTCCTTGAAGCCGCTCTGCCAGCTCCCCAACGCCTTCGGGCAGGGACTCATTCGTGCCTTTCATCACCTGCCGGACTCGTTCGTGCAGCTGACGCAATTCGGGAAGAAGATCACCCGAAGAACTGGGCATCTCCTCCTCAGGATGACCTGTGAGCAAACCTACAAACATGTTTATGTTAGTGGCCTTCCTCGCCGAACTCTTTTCAAAGTTTGCTCAAGCACTTACTGAAAATGCCGCAAAAGCCGCCGATTCTCCTTCTGAGTCGACTAACTGGGCACGAACGTCCTTTAGTTCCTCACCCAGCTTGGTGTTGGCGTCTTGGAGGTTATTCTTCTCCGCCGCACCTTAGTAATCACGCTCTCGCCGACCTTTAACGGCGTAAGAGCTGTTGCTTGTCCGGATCTAGTCGGCGCCATCTGCAATGTTTTTGTTAGATTTACACACCGCCGCACTTCATAAATTATTTATCTTACAAGCGTATATTACGGAGGGGTCTCAGGCTCCCCGTGGCGGCTTGTGCGTCCTCAAGTTGGGCCCGCACTCTTCCAGCTCTGGGACAGTCGGTATTCTTTTACGTAAGATCTGCATAACAAATGATCCTTAAATCAGTTATTCTAACTATTTTAAGTCTCGGGAGCTCTTGGCATATATAATCATCAAATTTCCTTACCGTATGTCCTTCACATACTGCTCCGTGGCTCGGCTAGACCATCTTGGCGGCGCGGAGATCGCATCTCCAATCAAAGGCATTCGGGGTCTCGGGAGAAACATGCGTCACGAAGAACTGTCCGTGGCGCTGTGATTCAAAGCGCTCTCCACCTCGGAGTTGGTGGCGGACAACCTATCGGCATCCTCTGTCGGAGGAGCATCCGACGACGTCTCGTGCTTTCGCCTCGGCCTCCGGACCCGGCTTTGAAGCTTGTCCGGTGAAGGTTCGATCGGCAGCCTCTCGGGCTCGGTCCGTGGCGCTCTTTTTCTGAAAAGAGCATCAGCGTTAATCGCCTTCACGGAATCAATCCTGGAAGTATGGTGACATACCATACCGTTCTTGGCGGAGTTTTGATCCGGACCGCACTTCTTTTTAGCTTGTGGGGCCCTGACCGCCCTTTGTTGGCGATCGCCGCGGGCTCGGCTTCTGCCCCAAAGGTACCCCTGCGAAGCACCATTGGTATCTGGCGATCAAAAATAAGCACGGATGGGTCATTATTAGGGTTTTGGGATCTTGGTCTCGATTACTGTGGGGCTGGAAGTATTCGGGGTGTCGGCCGTAATGGCTACCAAAGCATTGTCGATGCTGAGTTGGTAGAACACCACATCGATCAACTCCTTTGTTATATCCGGATCCTCTTGGAGGTCGGATCGAGGATCGCTCCGATCCTCGGGTTGTGGGGTGGGCTGTGTATCTTATCCACGGTCCGGCGCGGTTCTCGCAAAAAACCATGAAATGAGGTGTTTAACTACGGGAATATGGATCGGATAGGTCACAAGGATGTTTGCTTACCCAGCTTCAAGGATTATTCAAAGAAAACTCCTTCAGTGGGTTGACACGGAGGAAATCCTCCTCCTCTCCTTTGTACATGGCCAGACAAGATCTTCACCAGTTCGGTGACCGATCCTGGCCCTTTGCGGCCATGGCGGGTGGCATCGTCCTCCCCGTTGAAGTCCCACATGGGGTGGCCCTGTATTGGGCGGCTGCACTCCTCATGATGCAGATTGCCATGACTCTGTCATGGTCGATCCGGCATGAGCCAAGAACCTTATTCGCTCATCGGATAACGGACATCCCGGTCATCTTCTCTCTGGGGGCTCCGAGGGCGCCAGCTTAGGCGCTTCTTCAGAGGAGCATTGCTGAACTCCGGAAGGCCGATCCGAACAGGATCCGGCAGCGGGACGTCCTCCATATAAAACCATTCGAAGGCCAATCTTGGGCGCCTTCTTTGGGGTTCGGACAGGTATCCGGTCCCGGCGATGCGCCATAGCTCGGCTCCGCCCACTTGATATATTGACCCCTCATGAGAACGGGGAACTAGGCAGAATATTCTCTTCCAAAGCCCGAAATGAGCCTCGACGCCCAGGAACAGTTCGCAAAGGGCCACGAAGCCCGCGATGTGCAAGATGGAGGCAGGAGTAAGATGGTGCAGTTGGAGGCCGTAGAACTCCAAGAGCCCCCGGAGAAACGGATGGATTGGAAATCTGAGTCCTCTTACTAGATAAGAGATGAAGCACACCCGCTCTCCTTTAGAGGGATCGGGGACGCTCTCCGTTTGCTTTCCGCCCTTGTAGGTGGCAAGTCCGGCTCGAACCGGAACCATGAAGGCGGAGGAGAAATCCCTTGGCTTGGAGTATAACTAGCTTGCTATGCGGGACTGAGCATCTCTCCCAATTTCTGGCTGGGGCTGGGGCGCGAGAGGAGGAGCCGCGTCGACCGTCCATGATGGAATGGGCTTTGGTCGGGCGCTCGATGAAAGCTTCATGAAGGGAATGGTGTGACTCAGATCTAGATCCTTGCCCTTTTATAAGCGGCTCCTTTGCGGCGGCTAGGGGAATATTGTAAAAATACCACGGCTTTTCGCATTCATTCAAACACGTGGAAGATGGCCATTATTGGGTGTAGAAGCCGAGGCGCAGCATTTATCGAAGTCGGACACTATTCGACAAGTATATGGAATTTGGAGAAGAACCCGCCTCGCAATGCCGAAGACAATCAACGCGCGGACTCATCGTCATTGAAGCCTGGTTCGGGACTCTTGAGGAGTCCGGACTAGGGGTGTCCGGATAGCGGACTATCGTCACGGCGGACTCCAAGACTATGAAGATACAAGATTGAAGACTTCGTCCCGTGTCCGAATGGGACTTTCCTTGGCGTGGAAGGCAAGCTTGGCGATGGATATGTAGATCTCCTACCATTGTAACCGACTCTGTAACCCTAACCTATCCGGTGTCTATATAAACCGGAGGGTTTTAGTCCGTGGGATGAACAACAATCATACCATAGGCTAGCTTCTAGGGTTTAGCCTCCTTGATCTCGTGGTAGATCTACTCTTGTACTACCCATATCATCAATATTAATCAAGAAGGAGTAGGGTATTACCTCCATCGAGAGGGCCCAACCTGGTAAAAACATCGTGTCCCTTGTCTCCTGTTACCATCCGCCTAGACGCACAGTTCGGGACCCCCTACCGAGATCCGTCGGTTTTGACACCGACAGCCGATCGAACAGGATCCGGCAGCGGGGCGTCCTCCATGTAAAACCATTCCGAGGCCAGTCTGGGGCGCTTCTTTGGGGTTCGGATAAGTATCCGGTCCGGCGATGCGCCATAGTTTGGCTCCGCCCACTTGATATATTGACCCTTCGTGAGAACGAGGCACAAGGCGAACAATCTCTTCCACAGGCGAAATGGGCCTCAACGCCCGAAACAGCTCGCAAAGGGCCACAAAGCCCGCTATATGCAAGATGGAGGCAGGCGTAAGGTTGTGTAGCTGGAGGCCGTAGAACTCGAAGCCCCGAGAGCGGATGGATTGGAAATCCGAGTCCTCTCATTAGGTAAGAGATGGAGCATACCGCTCTCCCTTAGAGGATCGGGGCGCTCTCCGCTTGCTTCCGCCCTTATAAGTGGCGAGTCCGGACGCACCGGAACCATGAAGGCGGGGAAGGAATCCCTTGGTTTGGAGCACCACCAATTAAGCTGTGCGTGTGTCGGGACCCGATCCTAAGTCACACCGATCTAGCATGTAACACATCATATCACTTTGCGGCCTCACGCACGGTATTCCCACGGTGTCGCCTTACCATGGCCGGGACCGTTTGCATCTTTTGGCTCACGTATATGATAGTGTCGCTAGCATCCATATGACAAAGAACCGGGCCGACATGGCTAGTCGTGAACCCAAAGCGCGCTAACCTATGGGGACAGGCATACATGAATCACATCGAGCATGTCGGTCATCAACGTATATATTCGGGCTGTAGCACTGGGCTATGAGACTCCGGTATCCCGGGCTGTAGCAGGCTAGGCAGGACTCGAATACCACCGCGTGACATTTCCCGAAGGACAGACATAGGAACGAAGTGAAACACATGCCCGGCCATCAAGTGTCCAAGCAGTAGTCTTTGGGCTAGCAGGACTCCGGTGAACCGGGCTGTAGCGGACTCATCGCTCGTAATCACGAGACTACATTTCCCCATATGAGAGGCTGCCAAGGATAAACAACTAGTTTGTCGGATCCCACATACCAAGCATTTCAAACATGCACACATTATGCTCAATATGCGTAGATACAACATGGCATCACAACATAACTCTCGACTCAAAATATTATTCATTAGGCTCCAAGAGCGAGATATTACAAACATGGGTCTCATGACCCAACACTTCGAGCATACAAGCCAAAGCACAAGCGGAAGCTAGACATGTGCAGGTACAGCACAACTATAAATGAAAAAGGCTGAGAAGCGACTATCTACCGATCCTGCTGAGGCACAAGATCGTGGCTGAGGTAACAAGCTAAGCGTCAAGTCCACGTGGAACTACTAGCGAGGCCGACGTCTCTCGCAAAACATAAAATAAGCAAGCGTGAGTACAATTGTACTCAGCAAGACTTACATCAGATCTAACTACATATGCATCATTATCAAAAGGGGTGGTGGAGTTTGACCGCAGCAAGCCAGCTTTGACTCGGTGGCTATCTGAACTCATTGCAAGTAACTCTTTTGAGGTGGCGCACACGAGTCCACATATTCACCATGGCAATACACCACTATGGACCCGCTCCGTCTCCCTCGAGCGCCATCCATAGCACTCACGCTTATCTTGCGCATTTTAGAGTATCCACTTTCACTTGTCTATGAACTGATATAGGCAACCCAGAAGTCCTTCTCCGTGGACACGGCTATTCAATAGATCATATTTAACCTGCGGGGTGTACTTCTTCACACGCTCTCACCACTTATAAATGCGTTTACACGACATGTACTCGGCAACCTTCAGCGGAAGCCCAGCGTGGGTGTCGGCCTCAGCCTACCTAAACACTCAAGTCCCTAGTCCAGGTTTATCGCCTATTCGGGTTCCATCCGAGGAGTCCGCCGAGGTTTCCCATACAGCCCGAACGATGTGTGCAGGGTTCCCGAGATACCAAACAGGCACTTTCGGTACACGAACCACAGTGCCTACCGCAACACAACCCACCCCTAAGGTCAGCGTTGCGTGCGGCCCCAACATGCTACAAACACGAAACTACTTGCAACTCCCTTGATGAGGACAAGGGTGGTTAAGAAGCCGAGAGGGTCAATTAAGGATCCCAATGCGTGGTAGTAACTGTTTCATGGATCACAAACACAGAACTCAGTTCACGAGGGCGGTTGCAATGAGACAACCCACCATGTACTCCTACATGGCCTCTCACCGCTACCTTTACCAAATCGTGTTCACACACTTAGCTCACACACAATAGGACATGTTCATAACAATTCCAATTCATTCCCGATGAATCGGACCCGACTCAACTCTAAGCGTAGCAGGCATGACAAACAAGCATAAATGAGTAGGCACATCATGGCTCAAACAATTCCTACTCATGCTAGTGGGTTTCATCTAATTCTTGTGGAATGACAGGTCATGCAAAGGATCAAGGGTTCAGCTACATGCAGCAAGTAACACATGAGTCGTTGTTGTCCTAATGCAATAAAATAGAGCAGGAGCGAGAGAGTGGGATTATATCGGAATGAACAAGGGGTTTTGCTTGCACGGCACTTCGAAGATAATATAGTTCTTCATCGGTGTCATCGAACTCATCGTCGGTACATCGTCTATCGGGAGGAACAATTACCGCAAACAAGATAGAGCACAATCAATGCAATGCACATATATGATGCATGATCATGTTAAGGTACTGAATTCACCTAATGCAATAATAATCCAAGTTAGTTGGAGTGGAATTCAAACAAGGTTGAATTCCAACTCAAAATGCTATTTCCTAAATTACCCTAATCATGATTCATCCTATTCAGTGATGTTAACTTGTTCAAACATGCATGATCATGGCATAAACAGATTCTTCATATTTTTCTGATCATTTTTCATATATAAATTATTTCCATCCGAGTTACGGTTGATTTTCTATGAATTTTTGAAGTTTTGAATATATTCTGGAATTTACTGAATTAAATTAAATCCAGAAAAGGGGTATTACTGCGTCAGCCTGACGTCAGTGTGACGTCAGCGGGTCAACTGGGTGCCCCAGGTCAAACCTGACCTGTGGGTCCCGCGTGTCAGTGGCACAACTATTTAACCCAGCTATTTAGCCTTAAGTTAATTTTAACTAGGCTGTTTGTGGGGCCGGGGCCCACTAGTCAGTGACTAATTAGCTAACTAACCTAGGTTAATTAGTGTTAAGCTAATTCTAACTAAATTGTCAGGGGGGGCCCATCGTCGGTGGCCTTGGGGAGGTCAACCCATGGTCAATCCAGGCCAACTTCATGGAGTTGACCCGCGGCTCGTCGCCGGGCGGAGCCAGAGGCAGCGGAGGGTGCGGATTTCCTCCTCCGCGACCAAATGAGAGGCGGAGGGTCCTCGTGGCCTTGGGCTCAAGCGCATCTAAGGAGACTAGCGGGAGGTGCGGGGTGGCGGAATCTCGCCCGGCGTCGAGCTTTGGCGGCCGGAGCTCGGGTTCGGTGGGGCAGCTAGCTAGGGAACGGAATCGAATGCACGGAGTGAGGGGAAGAGAAGAGGAGCTCACGAGGAGTGCGGAGGTGGCCTCGGCGTGCTCGGGGAGGGGCTGGTGACGACGGAAGGTCGCCGGCGATCTCGGTGGCCCGAGGAGGAAGAAGACGTCGAGGACGGCGCTCCGGGGCTCTTCTGGTCGCGTGAGACGACGAGGGGGACGAGGGCGGAACGGCGGAGGCCATGGACACGTCGGCGAGGCGAGGGAGGGCCTGTTAAAACGCCCTCGATGCGGCTATATCTCCCACGTGTCGAAGCACGTCTTAGAGGCATAACCGCATTGAAAGCAATGTCGCAAGTGAGGTAATCTTCACACAACCCATGTAATACATAAGGGAAAGAGATAAATAGTTGGCTTACAATCGCCACTTCACACAATACATGGATAAATCATTACATCATACAGATACAAACAAGGTCCGACTACGGAACCAAAATAAAAGAAGACTACCCCAAATGCTACACAGATCCCCGATCGTCCCAACTGGGCTCCACTACTGATCAGCTGAAGCGAAACAACACAATGCACAAAGTCTTCATTGAGCTCCTCCTTGAGCTCAGGTGCATCACCTGCACGGTTTCATCGGCACCTGCAAACTGGTTTTGGAAGTAACTGTGAGTCACGGGGACTCAGCAATCTCACACCCGCGAGATCAAGACTATTTAAGCTTAAAGGTAGGACAGGGTAGTGAGGTGGAGCTGCAGCAAGCGACTAGCATATATGGTGGCTAACATACGCAAATGAGAGCGAGAAGAGGAGGCAAAGCACGGTCGAATAACTATGATCAAGAAGTGATCCTGAACCACTTACGTCAAACATAACTCCAACACCGTGTTCACTTCCCGGACTCCGCCGAGAAGAGACCATCACGGTTACACACGCGGTTGGTGTATTTTAATTAAGATCAACTTCGGTTTTCTACAACCGACATTAACAAATTCCCATCTGCCACATAACATGCGGGCACGGCTTTGAAAGTTCAAAACCCTGCAGGGTGTCCCAACAGCCCATGATAAGCTCTCGCGATCAACGAAGGATATTCCTTCTCCCGGAAGACCCGATCAGTCTCGGAATCCGGCTACAAGACATTTCACAGCAATAAAACAAGACCAGCAAAGCCGCCCGATGTGCCGACAAATCCCGATAGGAGTCGCACGTACCTCGTTCTCGTGGCAACATCGGATGAGACTAGCTACGAGTAAAACCAACCCTCGAGTTGCCTCAAGGTGGCCCCGCAGTAGTCAGCTCGATTCGGACCAACACTGAAGGAGCACCGGCCGGGGGCTAAAATAAAGATGACCCTCGGGCTCCGAAACCCAAGGGAAAAGGGCATAGGTGAGTCAAATGGTAAAACCAATGTTGGGCCTTCTTTGGAAAAGTCTTATTCAAAGCGAACTGTCAAGGGGTCCCATAAATCACCCGACCGCGTTAGGGACGCAACAAACCGGGAACATAACACCGATATGACGGAAACTAGGGCGGCAAGAGTGGAACAAAACACCGGCATAAGGCCGAGCCTTCCACCCTTTACCAAGTATATAGATGCGTTAATAAAATAAGATATATTGTGATATCCCAACAAGTAAACATGTTCCAACAAGGAACAACATCTCCATGTTCAACAAGGAACAAACTTCATCTTCACCGCAACTAACAACGCTATAAGAGGGCTGAGCAAAGCGGTAACATAGCCAAACAACGGTTTGCTAGGAAAGGATGGTTAGAGGTTTGACATGGCAATATGGGAGGCATGATATAGCAAGTGGTAGGCATCGTAGCATAGGCATAGCAAAAGAGCGAGCAACTAGCAAGCAAAGATAGAAGTGATTTCGAGGGTATGGTCATCTTGCCTGAAATCCCGCAAGGAAGAAGAACGAATCCATGAAGAAGACAAACGGACGAAGTCGAATGAATCCTCACAACTCCGGAACGAAACCGAAGCTAACGAGAGAAGCAAACCGGAAAGAAACAAACAACATAGTAAACCACCAACACATAAACATGGCATGATGCACAAACAAGTATGATGCATGTCCGGTTTAAATAGCATGGCATGGCAATATGCACAAACAATCCTACAAATTAAGTGGAGCTCAATATGCAACGAATTGCATATTGACGAAACTTCACAACACTTATTTAGTTCTCTCCCGATTAGGTACTCAACAATATTAAATGTTGTTAAACATGGCAAGAGGTGAAGCAATATTGAAACTACCTATCTAGGCAAGTTTAAATGAGGCCGGAAACAACGAACAACAATTCCGGAAAATCCCCATAAGCAAATTATGGATTCAGTACAGATCTGACCTAAAGCATATTTTAGAGTTGTTAAACATGCAAAGTAATGCTACCATGTTAAACTAGGCATTTTTCTACCCCATTTACATATATAAATTATTTAAAATGGAGCTACGGTTATTTAGTTATGAAATAAATCATTTTAGCATGGCATTTAAGCAAATTAATGCAAACAACAATTTTAAACATTTAAATGTTGTTATCATGATCGGATGACATGTGCAAGTTTATGCAATATTATGAAATTGTTGACAAGAACATGATATGAAGCATTGTCATCGTGGTGGAAGAAAGGGTGCCACGGCAGCGAATCCGAAAATGGTGCCACGGCAACATATCGGTTCCGATAACTCGATTGAGATATCGGTACAAAGGAAAGCGTGACGAGCGAGTCATGCAAGATGGTGGGGTGATCCGGATACGGGTTCCCACGAACGGTAGAATGGCAAAGAGGGCATCGCAAGGATGATTCGATCACGGCAGTCATCTCGGGTTATACCTTCGGAACTTGCGTTCGGAGGAGAAAGCGTATCGGAGGGGGAAGTAGACGTTCACGGGATGATCGCTGAGGGAAGTAGTGGAAGTAGTGTTTCACGTTCGGCGTCCGTAGTTGTTCACGGACGTCGTGGAAGTAGTCGTTCATGTTCGAAGGTAGTGGTACATCTCGTCATCGGAAGTAGTTGTACACGTTTTTCGTAGATGATCGAAGAGGGACTTGGCGCATCCGATGTCTCCGGGGTCGACGGTAGTGGTACACGTGTCATCGGGGTACTTGTCGTTTCCGTCTTGGCGATTCGGGTTTCCGTAGGGTACTTGTCGCATCATCGTGGAAGTAGTCATTCGAACTTCCGTGCGGACTTGGCGTCTCCATGTACTTGGCGTTCGGTGTAGTAGTCGTTCTCGGGATCGGGGTCCTCGTGCACTTGACAACTCCGCAGAGGAACTTGCACGGCCGTGTCTTCACCTTGCGAGCGAGGTCGAGGCAGACATGGTGAGGAGGCAGAGGCGGCACCGAACGCGACCGCTGGGATGGCGAGGTGGTCGCGGGTTCCGGACGGCGCGGAGAAGGCAGGGCCTCGGGTGCTCTGGGCTGAAGGAGCTCGGCGAGGCTCGGCCATCCATCGGCGGCGGCTCGGGAGCACGGGAAAGGAGCTGTGCCGAGAGGCAGCGCTCGGTTGTGGGGCCGACGTCGAGGACGAGGCGGAGAAAGGAGGTTGGGGAGGCGACACCATGGAGGAGAGAGACCCGGCGGGGGTGCGAGGGAACCGGGCGGCGGCCTGCTGGATCCGGCGGAGGTGCTTGAGCAGGGGCGCACGCGGAGGAGAGGAAAGAGCAGTCCCGCTCCTCTCTCCTCCCTGCGGGAGGCGACACAAGCGAGGGAGAGGGAGAGATCGAGAGGGAGTGGCGGCGGTGTGCGGGGACGAGAGGGAGAGAGCGAGGGAATGGGGGCGACGAGGGAGAGATGGGATCGGGAGGAAGGAGGCGACGAGGGGATCGGGCAGGGGTGTGCGGCGCTGGAGGGAGAGAGGCTGCGGGCTAGGGTTAGAGGCAGAGGCCGGCTGGGCCATGGGCCTCAAGGGCTTTGGTGGGCCGGCCTGGGTGGAGGAGAAAGGCCAGGGAGGCGAGCCTTAGAGGCCGGCGCGGGGGAATGGCCAGGAGGCCGGCTGGGCTGGTGGAAGAGAATGGCCAGGGGCCGGCTGGGCTCTCTCTTATCTATATAAGCAGAAAAATAAATAAAGAGAGACAAAAGAACGAGAGGGTTAGGGAAAGAATTTGGACATGGGGATTATTTTCCCGGGCTCACAAAAATATGAGGGATTTAACAAAAATGGCCCGAGGATTTTTGGTGGAACTCCGGAAAATGATAGAATAAAAATGGCAAGGTTTGGGGACCAAACTTGAAGTAGAAGGGCATGAGATATATTATGCAAGTGGGTTATGATGATTCCAAAACGAGGAATATTTTATATAGCTCCCTAATATTGGGAGGGTATGTTATAAAGAGAAATCACCACGTGAATATCCCTCGATTTAAATGGATCGAAAAATCCATGCAATTTATTTAGAAGAGTTGCAAAAAATAAATGATATGATGGCATGATGACATGATGCAATGCAAAAGATGACAAGATGAAATGCAAAAACAAAACAAAACACATGGCAAAACTCAGAAACCCTGGAAGGCAACTGAAGCTCCGGTCTTGGGGCGTCACAACACTCCACCACTACGAGAGGATCTCGTCCCGAGATCTAGGATGGCACCGGAGAAAAGCTGAAGAGGAAGAGGTAAAACAAAGTTGCTTCTCCGACAAACGAGTGAAACCAAAGAACCTTGAGAGGTTGAACAAAATGAAAGAAAGAAAACAATGAAGATGAAGAAAGTTGAAAACACTCTGTTAGAAAAGAGGAGCATGGGATACGACGAGAACCAAGAGGTTAGGGGACAAGATAGATTTTTGAAGCCAAACCGGTTAAAACTAGATAGACAAGGAATAAATTGATATAAAATTTGGGCAGCACTCCGACTAAAAGAAGAAGGAAAACTTGATAAGATGAAAAGAACTTGAAGAGAAAACACAACACTCCGGTTAAATGGATAATGCAAGAAAATAACATGATCTTGACAAAACGAGACGATGGGTCGAAGAGAGCAACATCACAATGCCTCCGGAAGAAATAATAGAATCTAGATTGATGGGATAAAGGGACGGAGAAGAAAACGACAACTTCTACCACAAATGAATTTGAAAGAAACATCCTTACAAACAAGGATAGAACGGAGTTGTTGGAAAACCAACAACGGTAAGAATAAGCTTGTAGTGGGCTTATGAAAACATCTCAAAATTATGAGGTGAGCTTCTGCCACCAACGGAAAACAATTGATTGAATTAAGATCAACAAGAAGACGAGAAAACTTATTTCACCGATTGGACAAATGAAGAACTTGGGTCCTTTATAAGCACCATAAATAGCAACAATCCTTAGGGAAAGCTTTAGGTGAAATATAGCCCAAGATAAATCCAAAGAAGAGATTGATGGATTTAAAATACCTCATTCTTGACAACATGTGAATCATGAAACACGAACTCAAATTGTCGAGAATGACATAACACCACCTCAAATGATAAGGTAGAACAAATTGCACATCGAAATGCAAGAAGAAGAATACTTGAACTCCTCAAAACAAAACATGTGTTGAGCACCATGTTTATTTTAGAGTATAGCTTGGCGGATCATAACTCCGAGAGAAATCTTGATGAACAATTGGAGAAATGAAAAGAATCCTTGAGGAAGCACCATGAAGAAACTCCATGAAGAACTCCGGTAAGAAAAGGATGATAAAAGAAAGAGAAGTTGAAAACACAAGGTGAAGCCTTGCAGTGATAAGATGAAGCTTTGAAATGATATAACCGAGAAAACTTGGAACTCCGGAAAGAAAAGATGAAACAATTGAAATCAAGAATTTTGACGATCCTCCGGAATAAGGAATTGAATTTACTCGATGGAACAAGAATAAGAATTACATTATGCTCATCCTTCACCAATTGGATTGATGACAAGCAATGGATTTGGCATACTACTTATTCTCGTAGAAAGGATTAAGATAGATATGGCGCAAACTTGGGAAGGTCTTCAACAATTCACCGGTAGGATTTGGAAACAACAAATGAATTGATATGATAACGAAGGAAGAGAACTCTTGAACAAACCACCGGTGGGATTTGGAAAACAAGAGTTGAACGCTTGACTGAATAATTCTGAGATGATGGGCTCCAAAGAATCAAACTGAAAAGACTCCTGAAATGCTCCGGGTGGGTTAAAAGAATTCTCACAATCGAAAATAATTATGAGAGGATGGCACGAAGCTAGAACCATGAATCTTGAAGAGAATGGAGCAAGATTAAAGAGAAACTCTTCTTCGGTCTTCAAAATTCTAGAATGACGACGAGAAACACCACCATGAATTATTGAAGCACTCCGGAATGAAAATTAGAAAGGTTGAACCAACTATGAAAATAATTTGAAAGATCTTGGAGAAAGACATTTGACTGATGATAACTCATTCTTACTTCAAACTTTGCAAAGAATTTGAGAATAACTCCGGAAAATAAAAGAGTCAGGTAAGATCCTGGGAAAAGACCTGTGGGTTAGGGCCCACTCAAAAGAAAACACCGTTGAACAATTGTTTGAAATAGATATTGCACCGGTTGAATTAAATGGCTTGAATGAGATAGCATCCTCAAAAGAACTTGAGTGAATTGAGAATGGAAACTAGAATCTTCTGAGATATCTTCAACACTCCGGAACAATTGAATAGCGAGAAGTGGATGATTAAGAGATGCACCGACATGAGAAAGCATTTGAAATGATGAAAAGAATACGATCAACACTGAAACTTGACTTAAATCCACGGAGAAGAAAATTAGAATGGAACAATGATAAGGTTGAAGCTTCCTTAGCGTCTTCATGAGAAATCACCGGATAAAACATTAAAGGAAAAGAATGAAGAAACTTCACTCAATAAAATGGATACTTGATTAAGAAATCTGAGTCCTTGAAGAAAAAGGGTGGGAGGGCGGGAAAACAAACAACTTGGGTCGGATGAAACGAACACCGTTGAGAAAAAGCTTAGAATTGATCTTGCGAATGTTGGAATGATCGGATCCACTTGAAGAGAAGCACGCCGGTTGAGAAAAGAATTGACAATACAAGCTCAGTGATCAAGAAGGATTAGTATTCACATAGCAATATGAGAACACCAATTAGGAAAGGTATGGAATCAACACTTGGCATTGAAGCAACTTGAATACCACAAAACGGAACAAAAACAAAGGATTTGGCTTGCAAGAATAAGCCGAAACAAACATATGATAGATCCCATATCGTATCATGTGTGTGTTGGAAAGATATCCTCTGAGATACTTGAATTCCCACCTATAAACTCCCAAACTTTCTGGTTATGCAATCTGGTGTTGGGGATACAGGGGACACAAAATATATCACCCAAACTAACAATACCTAGATCCAAATGTATCCATCCGTCAACACATAACCAAGAAATCCTCGAAATCGTGTACCTCGACCTTGAAAAACATCCGTTATACAAGTCATGGCAATACTCCCTTTTCGCCACAAGATCTTTGGGCTATCAGGGTTATCTCACCAACAACTGCACAAAAGAGATTTCGATGTCGGCAAAACTCGGTATTCCAGAATCGCAACGATAAAATTGTGACGACAACACCTCGGAGCTCAACTCCCCGGGACACTGCCACAACCCCTAAATGTCAGGAGGCACCAAGAACAATGTTCTCGTCACAAAACCATCGGAACGATTCCAAGATACCCACGTGATCCTAAAAAAATTTTTAGTGAAATTTGAGGAGAGAAAAGTCAAAACTCTACGTCAGGATACCTCACCAGAGCGACGAAGGGACTGAGGAGTAAAAGAATCCTACTCTCGATATATATAATCCTAAGACTCAAAACATTTTCCATTCTAGACTCAACAACGTCAACAAACAATCAAGTAGGGGCTCCTAAGTCGGGAAGGCTCGAATACCAACTTAAACGCCCTCGATGCGGCTATATCTCCCACGTGTCGGGCACGTCTTAGAGGCATAACCGCATTGAAAGCAATGTCGCAAGTGAGGTAATCTTCACACAACCCATGTAATACATAAGGAAAGAGATAAATAGTTGGCTTACAATCGCCACTTCACACAATACATGGATAAATCATTACATCATACAGATACAAACAAGGTCCGACTACGGAACCAAAATAAAAGAAGACTACCCCAAATGCTACAGATCCCCGATCGTCCCAACTGGCTCCACTCTTGATCAGTGAAGCGAAACAACACAATGCACAAAGTCTTCATTGAGCTCCTCCTTGAGCTCAGGTGCATCACCTGCGGTTTCATCGGCACACAAACTGGTTTTGAAGTAACTGTGAGTCACGGGACTCAGCAATCTCACACCATGAGATCAAGACTATTTAAGCTTAAAGGTAGGACAGGGTAGTGAGGTGGAGCTGCAGCAAGCGACTAGCATATATGGTGGCTAACATACGCAAATGAGAGCGAGAAGAGGAGGCAAAGCACGGTCGAATAACTATGATCAAGAAGTGATCCTGAACCACTTACGTCAAACATAACTCCAACACCGTGTTCACTTCCCGGACTCCGCCGAGAAGAGACCATCACGGTTACACACGCGGTTGGTGTATTTTAATTAAGATCAACTTCGGGTTTTCTACAACCGGACATTAACAAATTCCCATCTGCCACATAACCGCGGGCACGGCTTTGAAAGTTCAAAACCCTGCAGGGTGTCCCAACAAGCCCATGATAAGCTCTCGCGATCAACGAAGGATATTCCTTCTCCCGGAAGACCCGATCAGTCTCGGAATCCGGCTACAAGACATTTCACAGCAATAAAACAAGACCAGCAAAGCCGCCCGATGTGCCGACAAATCCCGATAGGAGTCGCACGTACCTCGTTCTCGAGGCAACATCGGATGAGACTAGCTACGAGTAAAACCAACCCTCGAGTTGCCTCAAGGTGGCCCCCAGCAGTAGCTCGATTCGGACCAACACTCGAAGGAGCACCGCCCGGGGCTAAAATAAAGATGACCCTCGGGCTCCGGAAACCCAAGGGAAAAAGGGCATAGGTGAGTCAAATGGTAAAACCAATGTTGGGCCTTGCTGGAAAAGTCTTATTCAAAGCGAACTGTCAAGGGGGTCCCATAAATCACCCGACCGCGTTAGGGACGCAACAAACCGGGAACATAACACCGATATGACGGAAACTAGGGCGGCAAGAGTGGAACAAAACACCAGGCATAAGGCCGAGCCTTCCACCCTTTACCAAGTATATAGATGCGTTAATAAAATAAGATATATTGTGATATCCCAACAAGTAAACATGTTCCAACAAGGAACAACATCTCCATGTTCCAACAAGGAACAAACTTCAGCTTCACCTGCAACTAACAACGCTATAAGAGGGGCTGAGCAAAGCGGTAACATAGCCAAACAACGGTTTGCTAGGAAAGGATGGTTAGAGGTTTGACATGGCAATATGGGAGGCATGATATAGCAAGTGGTAGGCATCGTAGCATAGGCATAGCAAAAGAGCGAGCAACTAGCAAGAAAAGATAGAAGTGATTTCGAGGGTATGGTCATCTTGCCTGAAATCCATAAGGAAGAAGAACGAATCCATGAAGAAGACAAGCGGACGAAGTCGAATGAATCCTCACAACTCCGGAACGAAACCGAAGCTAACGAGAGAAGCAAACCGGAAAGAAACAAACAACATAGTAAACCACCAACACATAAACATGGCATGATGCACAAACAAGTATGATGCATGTCCGGTTTAAATAGCATGGCATGGCAATATGCACAAACAATCCTACAAATTAAGTGGAGCTCAATATGCAGCGAATTGCATATTGACGAAACTTCACAACACTTATTTAGTTCTCTCCCGATTAGGTACTCAACAATATTAAATGTTGTTAAACATGGCAAGAGGTGAAGCAATATTGAAACTACCTATCTAGGCAAGTTTAAATGAGGCCGGAAACAACGAACAACAATTCCGGAAAATCCCCATAAGCAAATTATGGATTCAGTACAGATCTGACCTAAAGCATATTTTAGAGTTGTTAAACATGCAAAGTAATGCTACCATGTTAAACTAGGCATTTTTCTACCCCATTTACATATATAAATTATTTAAAATGGAGCTACGGTTATTTAGTTATGAAATAAATCATTTTAGCATGGCATTTAAGCAAATTAATGCAAACAACAATTTTAAACATTTAAATGTTGTTATCATGATGCGGATGACATGTGCAAGTTTATGCAATATTATGAAATTGTTGACAAGAACATGATATGAAGCATTGTCATCGTGGTGGAAGAAAGGGGTGCCACGGCAACGAATCCGAAAATGGTGCCACGGCAACATATCGGTTCCGATAACTCGATTGAGATATCGGTACAAAGGAAAGCGTGACGGAAGCGAGTCATGCAAGATGGTGGGGTGATCCCGGATACCGGGTTCCCACGGAACGGTAGAATGGCAAAAGAGGGGCATCGCAAGGATGATTCGATCACGGCAGTCATCTCGGGTTATACCTTCGGAACTTGCGTTCGGAGGAGAAAGCGTATCGGAGGGGGAAGTAGACGTTCACGGGATGATCGCTGAGGGAAGTAGTGGAAGTAGTGTTTCACGTTCGGCGTCCGTAGTTGTTCACGGACGTCGTGGAAGTAGTCGTTCATGTTCGAAGGTAGTGGTACATCTCGTCATCGGAAGTAGTTGTACACGTTTTTCGTAGATGATCGAAGAGGGACTTGGCGCATCCGATGTCTCCGGGGTCGACGGTAGTGGTACACGTGTCATCGGGGTACTTGTCGTTTCCCGGTCTTGGCGATTCGGGTTTCCGTAGGGGTACTTGTCGCATCATCGTGGAAGTAGTCATTCGGGCTTCCGTGCGGACTTGGCGTCTCCATGTACTTGGCGTTCCGGTGTAGTAGTCGTTCTCGGGATCGGGGTCCTCGTGCACTTGACAACTCCGGCAGAGGAACTTGGCACGGCCGTGTCTTCACCTTGCAGACGAGGTCGAGGCAGACATGGTGAGGAGGCAGAGGCGGCACCGAACGCGACCGCGGGATGGCGAGGTGGTCGCGGGGGTTCCGGACGGCGCGGAGAAGGCAGGGCCTCGGGTGCTCTGGGCTGAAGGAGCTCGGCGAGGGCTCGGCCATCCATGCGGCGGCGGCTCGGGAGCACGGGAAAGGAGCTGTGCCGAGAGGCAGCGCTCGGTTGTGGGGCCGACGTCGAGGACGAGGCGGAGAAAGGAGGTTGGGGAGGCGACACCATGGAGGAGAGAGACCAGCGGGGTGCGAGGAACCGGGCGGCGGCTTTGGATCCAGCGGAGGTGCTTGAGCAGGGCGCACGCGGAGGAGAGGAAAGAGCAGTCCTCCTCTCTCCTCCCTCTGGGAGGCGACACAAGCGAGGAGAGGAGAGATCGAGAGGAGTGGCGGTGTGCGGGGACGAGAGGGAGAGAGCGAGGGAATGGGGGCGACGAGGGAGAGATGGGATCGGGAGGAAGGAGGCGACGAGGGGATCGGGCAGGGGTGTCTGTGTTGGAGGAAGAGAGGCTGCGGGCTAGGGTTAGAGGCGAGGCCGGCTGGGCCATGGGCCTCAAGGGCTTTGGTGGGCGGCCTGGGTGGAGGAGAAAGGCCAGGAGGCGAGCCTTAGAGGCCGGCGCTGGGGGAATGGCCGGGAGGCCGGGGGCTGGTGGAAGAGAATGGCCGGGGGGGCTGGGCTCTCTCTTATCTATATAAGCAGAAAAATAAATAAAGAGAGACAAAATAACGAGAGGGTTAGGGAAAGAATTTGGACATGGGGATTATTTTCCGGGCTCACAAAAATATGAGGATTTAACAAAAATGGCCCGAGGATTTTGGTGGAACTCGGAAAATGATAGAATAAAATGGCAAGGTTTGGGGACCAAACTTGAAGTAGAAGGGCATGAGATATATTATGCAAGTGGGTTATGATGATTCCAAAGCGAGGAATATTTTATATAGCTCCCTAATATTGGGAGGGTATGTTATAAAGAGAAATCACCACGTGAATATCCTCGATTTAAATGGATCGAAAAATCCATGCAATTTATTTAGAAGAGTTGCAAAAATAAATGATATGATGGCATGATGACATGATGCAATGCAAAAGATGACAAGATGAAATGCAAAACAAAACAAAACACATGGCAAAACTCGAAACCACGGAAGGCAAGCTGAAGCTCCGGTCTTGGGCGTCACACATGTGGCCGTGGCTACGGCGAAGCAGGTGGCGGACGGCTGCTCTCGACGAGGCGCAGAGCGAGAGAGAGGAGGAGAGGTCGGGAGAGAGTGAGAGAGAGCCGGGGTTGCGTGGCGCTCGGGAGGCGTCCAGGCGTCGGGGTGAAGCGAGCAGGTGGAGGTGGCGCGGCGCGGCGGTCTGCAGCGTCGGCACGCGCCTCCTCTGGCGGCAGAGGAGGAAGGCGACAGGAAGGAGGCGGTGGTGGGCTGGGCAGCTGGAGTGGGCCAGGTGGGCTGAGAGGTGAGCACCAGGTAGTCCCTCTCTCTCTCCTTTCCATTTCTGTTTTCTATTTTGCAGTTTGTTTTTGATCCAGTTTTAAAAACCAAATCAATTTTATAAATCCTGAAAATTTTCACGGGCACTTTCTGAATTATTTCTATGGCCCACAAATACTTCCAACATTATTCGAGCATTTAAATTATTTATAGTGTTTAAATGCCCAAAGTCAAATGGTTTAAGATTTAATTCAAAAATCCAGGAATGACCTATAAGATATGTTCATCATTTTTGGAAGAGGCTTTCACCTTTATCCATTAATCATGAACATTTTCACAGGGCATTTTGGGATTATTGAAAATATTTGAAGTTGAACCTATTTGAATTGTTTTACTGCTAGGGCTTGGTCCTCCCCATTTCAATTTTCATGGAAATTAACATGATGACATGAATGCCTTAATGCAACTAATGTCAAGCAATTCTAGGGCTGTGACAACTCACCCCCACTAAACAAGAATCTCGCCCCGAGATTCAAGACGTGAGGTAAGAGGAAAAGGGAGGTCACAGACTATCACAATCTTCATGATCCATTTGCCCTTCTCGAAGATGTTGATTCACTCCATCATCTTAGTCTTGACGTCCTTGCTTTTGAGATCTTTACCCGACACGACAACAGAAAGAAGGGGAAACCCTACATGATTCGATCTTCACGACGATCAAGCAAATATGATCGACATTACGGACTGAGACGGTGACACATCTCGAGTTGGGGCACCAAATGCATCGAGAGGGATGGAAGAACAACAACGGGGTTTGATTGGTGGCAACAATTCCACGCTTAGGGAGATGGTGGATGGTGTCAAGGTGGCGAGGAAATATTTATCATGATTCAAAAACGGGCCACCTCGAGAAGGTGACGCGAGGAACTATTCCCTTAAGTGGCAAAAAGAATTACTTTTGATATAGAGACCATTGAAACTCTTTATACCAGTCTAAGGCAATTCACGACGATCATTTGGCGGAGTGCAAGGAAATGGTACACTTGGACTGGAATGGATGATGTAGACTACCTTGTTGAAGACAACGCAATGGATGATTTGCTTATCATCGAAGGTGGGGGGGGGGGACCCATGGTAAATCCACTGTTGAAGATAAACCTGGACAAGAATTGCTAAGAAGACAGTCTATAGCGAGATAGCACAAGGACGGTGCAAGCTGGGAACGAAATGCAACTGTTCGAATGTTCCAACCATCATATCTGCCTGAGATTCAGATCTGGTTGGTGTTAGGATATTTCAGACTTATCATGACTGATAGGAAGGGTTGCAACACAATTCGACGAGATGGCGTTGCGAGATTCTCGGGATATGAACTACGATAGCAAGCTCCAAAACGTGAGCTGGTTTTGCTACAAACATGTGAACACGTTGTCCTAGACAAGCATGACCACATGGTAGTCTTATAATAAAACACTACCGAGTTCGGGTGGGGAGCCATCATCGAGGGTATCGAAGTCTTTACACAAGTCCATGGATTAGATCCCAAGCATAGACTTCTTTTCCTTGATCGAGTCAATCAGTGGCTTGGTGTGCTAGGAATACATACGGAATGAAGATGATCAGTCTACCAAACCACAGAATACTTCGCACATGCATGACTGACTTGGAATGATTCCAGAGGGGCAAAGCAAACCTTTCTCAAATTCACGGCGGCAACTTGCATCAGATGCACATGAATTAGAGGAAGTCGCTACTTACATCCAAGCATATGCTTCATGAATGAAACACGAAGAAATGCTTACCCAAGTTTCCAATACTAGGTTGATGCTCAACATGACTCATGGGGGAGACAAAATGCTACTGATGGGCTCAACAGCAACTCATCGGAATTTCCATATCACTGGACTTCCACCATCATGTGAACACGGTGATAGCATTGGTCAGACCAAAAGATATAATGGTGTATGCTCGAGGGATCAACCGCGAGTAAGACAACATTACGAATATCGTTGGTTCTGATTTGACTTGACAATGGCCCATACTCAAATCAAAGAATTGGTAGGACAATAGATCCAACAACTGATCACGAGGACCAATCGATGAAGATATCATCCTTCTTCAACACACACTACACAAGAATATCCCTTTGGATCGAACTAGGTTAGGCAAGCTTTTATCTTCCAACTCTCCAAGTTATTGTCTAGCTTAACCAACTAGCTCAGGGATATCCAACACAGATTCTTGGGAAAGGGTGGTCCACAGGGAACCAACTTGATCACGAGCTCAACATAACAGTCAGGAAACAACCCGGTAACACTTCCAAGAAGATATTTGGAAAGTCACGAACCACCGGTATGTTACTAAGCTCGAGAGCAATCTTGCTTTTGAGGGCAAGACGATATTAACAAATGAGTGAGGACTTGACAAGATCCCAACTCATCAACCGAGGTGTGCATCAGAAATAGGGACTAGGTAGCACGATCAGTCTTAGGATGATGGTTTAATAACCAACACGCTAAGAATGAGAATATTGTCCATTCACTACCAAGCAACAAGTTGCTCGGGGTATTGATTTCACACATCCCAATTCACTTGTCGGCTTTCCGGTTGCATCAACACGGAACCGAGAAATGAACAATGATGGCGAGAGTATCACTGCGTCAAGAATTCCTAGGAGGTGGTGCAATTCCCCATGACACTCTTGACATAAAGATGGTAACACTCCAAGGTAGAACAGAACAAAAGCTGGATTGGCGTTTTGATCTGCGGGATACAACTACTTTGACCCAATCCTAGAAATGGATGAGGTACTGGAGTTTGTTTCTCCTAGTCATTCCGGAATAGAATGGCTTGACGGACCACAAGGATAAAATGCATCGATGAACACAAATGCACACATACCCTTGGCTATCAATTGATAGATGAAGGTCAGAAGGCATCTAAGAGAGCAACTCAGAGGAACATATAAATTTTCGAGTTATGGAGGCATGGATTAGTATGTCGAGCCAAGTTCAACATTTCTTCCGGATAACCCATGCGGAAAGGTAGAATTGGCAGATTCACAATTATGAATGGAGAACTCCTCAAGAGCACTCTTATCGTGATGTTTTGGTTCAACAAGGAACTTCTGCCATAAGCGGTTCGTAGTATTTGGAGGAAGGAAATACCACGGACCTTGAGGACTATCGCAAAGGTTACTAATATCCTAAAGGCACTAGCAAATACTAACAACATGAGGTAGGATGAATCTCGGGTTCAAAAACCCAGGAGTAGGATACCTACTACTAAATGGCATCACGGGATGCTTTCGAAAATGATGGCCAGAATCATCACACTAGGGATACAAAAGCATTGCTAAATTGCTAGGTGACCTCCTAAGCATCTAGGGTCATAATATTAGTTCCAACATATATGTCGAGGCAACAGAGTACCTCAACCGACTGGTTAGTGTGCTTATTCGACCAAAAGGACATCGGAAGCGGAAGGAGAGGATTTGCAAATGCATCGACTATTTAGAGACCTGGATGACTCGGACAGCATAACGGCTGTAAATGCTCAAAATGATTTGAGACATCCTGCAGAAAATGGTGGCATAACCACTCAACAACATCATAACAAGATTCTGAGATCAACAGTTATCATACAGGAGTAGTAGGAACTGAACTGGGGATTAAGACCAACAATCTTAAAGGTCTACGGATTAGTAACACGTCATCCTAGTAGATAGATGAGAAGCCTAGTTCTTAAACCCCGTAGAAGAGAAGAGGATGACTCAGATCAGAAGGCCATGAGGTATAAGGAGTAAAAAGAGCCTTACGTTCCCTTCCACAATCAAGTCCCTTACATAACTAGAGCATTTCTAGACACAACTTCGACCAGTTTGGCTTGGTAATCCTACAGGCAGTCAGGCTCTGATACCAACGCTGTCAGGACCCCGAACGATGTGTGCAGGGTTCCCGAGATACCAAACGGGCACTCGGTACACCGGGCCACGGTGCCTACCGCAACACAACCCACCCCTAAGGTCAGCGTTAAATGCCCCCACATGCTACAAACACGAAACTACTTGCAACTCCTGGATGAGGACAAGGGTGGTTAAGAAGCCGAGAGGGTCAATTAAGGATCCCAATGCGTAGTAACTGTTTCATGGATCACAAACACGAACTCAGTTCTCGAGGGCGGTTGCAATGAGACAACCCACCATGTACTCCTACATGGCCTCTCACCGCTACCTTTACCAAATCGTGTTCACACTTAGCTCACACACAATAGGACATGTTCATAATAATTCCAATTCATTCCCGATGAATCGGACCCGACTCAACTCTAAGCGATGAGCAGGCATGACAAACAAGCATAAATGAGTAGGCACATCATGGCTCAAACAATTCCTACTCATGCTAGTGGGTTTCATCTAATTCTTGTGGAATGACAGTCATGCAAAGGATCAAGGGTTCAGCTACCACAGCAAGTAACACATGAGTCGTTGTTGTCCTAATGCAATAAAATAGAGCAGGAGCGAGAGAGTGGGATTATATCGGAATGAACAAGGGGTTTTGCTTGCACAGCACTTCAAGATAATATAGTTCTTCATCGGTGTCATCGAACTCATCGTCGGTACATCGTCTATCGGGAGGGAACAATTACCGGCAAACAAGAGAGAGCACAATCAATGCAATGCACATATATGATGCATGATCATGTTAAGGTACTGAATTCACCTAATGCAATAATAATCCAAGTTAGTTGGAGTGGAATTCAAACAAGGTTGAATTCCAACTCAAAATGCTATTTCCTAAATTACCCTAATCATGATTCATCCTATTCAGTGATGTTAACTTGTTCAAACATGCATGATCATGGCATAAACAGATTCTTCATATTTTTCTGATCATTTTTCATATATAAATTATTTCCATCCGAGTTACGGTTGATTTTCTATGAATTTTTGAAGTTTTGAATATATTCTGGAATTTACTGAATTAAATTAAATCCAGAAAAGGGGTATTACTACGTCAGCCTGACGTCAGTGTGACATCAGCGGGTCAACTGGGCGCCCCAGGTCAAACCTGACCTGTGGGTCCCGCGTGTCAGTGGCACAACTATTTAACCCAGCTATTTAGCCTTAAGTTAATTTTAACTAGGCTGTTTGTGGGGCCGGGGCCCACTAGTCAGTGACTAATTAGCTAACTAACCTAGGTTAATTAGTGTTAAGCTAATTCTAACTAAATTGTCAGGGGGGGCCCATACGTGAGTGACGCACGGGGGAGGTCAACCCATGGTCAATCCCGGCCAACTCGCGGAGTTGACCATGGCTCGTCGCCGCGGAGCCGAGGCAGCGGAGGGTGCGGATTCCTCCTCCGTGACCAAATGAGAGGCGAGGGTCCTCGTGGCGCCTGGGCTCGCGTGCATCTAAGGAGACTAGCGGGAGGTGCGGGGTGGCGGAATCTCGCCGGCGTCGAGCTTTGGCGGCGGCCGAGCTCGGGTTCGGTGGGGCAGCTAGCTAGGAACGGAATCGAATGCACGGAGGAGGGGAGAGAAGAGGAGCTCACGAGGAGTGCGGAGGTGGCCTCGGCGTGCTCGGGAGGGGCTGGTGACGACGGAAGGTCGCTGCGATCTCGGTGGCCCGAGGAGGAAGAAGACGTCGAGGACGGCGCCTGGGGCTCTCTCAGTCGCGTGAGACGACGAGGGGGACGAGGGCGGCAGGCGGAGGCCATGGACACGTCGGCGAGGCGAGGGAGGGCCTGTGGCCATGGCTACGGCGAGCGGTGGCGACGGCGGCTCTCGGGCACGAGGCACAGAGCGAGAGAGAGGAGGGGAGAGGTCGGGAGAGAGTGAGAGAGAGCCAGGGGGTTGCGTGGCGCTCGGGGAGGCGTCCAGGGCGTCGGGGGTGAAGCAGGCAGGGTGGAGGTGGCGCGGCCTGCCGGTCTGCAAGGTCGAACCGCGCCTGCCCTCCTCTGGCAGAGGAGGAAGGCGACAGGAAGGAGGCGGTGGTGGGCTGGGCATTGGAGTGGGCAGTGGGCTGAGAGGTGAGCACCGTAGTCCCTCTCTCTCTCCTTTCCATTTCTGTTTTCTATTTTGCGCTTTGTTTTGATCCAGTTTAAAAACCAAATCAATTTTATAAATCCTGAAAATTTTCACGGGCACTTTCTGAATTATTTCTATGGCCCACAAATACTTCCAACATTATTCGAGCATTTAAATTATTTATAGTGTTTAAATGCCCAAAGTCAAATGGTTTAAGATTTAATTCAAAAATCCAGGAATGACCTATAAGATATGTTCATCATTTTTGGAAGAGGCTTTCACCTTTATCCATTAATCATGAACATTTTCACAGGGCATTTTGGGATTATTGAAAATATTTGAAGTTGAACCTATTTGAATTGTTTTAGTGCTAGGGCTTGGTCCTCCCCATTTCAATTTTCATGGAAATTAACATGATGACATGAATGCCTTAATGCAACTAATGTCAAGCAATTCTAGGGCTGTGACAGCGGGACTGAGCATCTCCCCCAATCTCCGGGCTGAGGGCTGGGAGCGCGAGAGGAGGAGCCGCGTTGACTGTCCACAGTCAAGCAGGAGTAGGTATTACCTCCATCGAGAGGGCCCGAACCTGGGTAAAAAACATCATGTCCCTTGTCTCCTGTTACCATCCGCCTAGACGCACAGTTCGGGACCCCCTACCCGAGCTCCGCCGGTTTTGACACCGACAGGGCCTTTTCCGGCGCTCTGCCGGAGGGGGCATTGATCATGGAGGGCTTCTACATCAACACCATAGCCTCTCCGATGATGTGTGAGTAGTTTACCTCAGACCTTCGGGTCCATAGTTATTAGCTAGATGGCTTCTTCTCTCTCTTTGGATCTCAATACAAAGTTCTCCTCGATCTTCTTGGAGATCTATTTGATGTAATCTTCTTTTGCGGTGTGTTTGTCGAGATCCGATGAATTAGGGGTTTATGATCAAGTTTATCTATGAACAATATTTGAATCTCCTATGAATTCTTTTATGTATGATTGGTTATCTTTTCAAGTCTCTTCGAATTATCAATTTGGTTTGGCCTACTAGATTGATCTTTCTTGTAATGGGAGAAGTGCTTAGCTTTGGGTTCAATCTTGCGGTGTCCTTTCCCAGTGACAGCAGGGGCAGCAAGGCACGTATTGTATTGTTGCCATCAAGGATAAAAAGATGGGGTTTATATCATATTGCATGAGTTTATCCCTCTACAGCATGTCATCTTACTTAAAGCATTACTCTGTTCTTATGAACTTAATACTCTAGATGCATGCTGGATAGCGGTCGATGTTTGGAGTAATAGTAGTAGACGCAGAATCGTTTCAGTCTACTTGTCACGGACGTGATGCCTATATACATGATCATACCTAGATATTGTCATAACTATGCTCAATTCTATCAATTGCTCGACAGTAATCCATTTACCCACCGTAATACGTATGCTCTTGAGAGAAGCCACTAGTGAAACCTATGGCCCCGGGGTCTAATTTCCATTATATTAATCTTCCAACACTTGGCTATTTCTATTGCTGTTTATTTTACTTTGCATCTTTATTTTACTCTTTATCATAAAAAATACCAAAAATATTATCTTATCATATCTATCAGATCTCACTCTCGTAAGTGACCGTGAAGGGATTGGCAACCCCTTTATCGCGTTGGTTGCGAGGTTCTTATTTGTTTGTGTAGGTGTGTGGGACTCGAGCGTGATCTCCTACTGGATTGATACCTTGGTTCCCAAAAACTGAGGGAAATACTTACGCTACTTTGCTGCATCACCCTTTCCTCTTCAAGGGAAAACCAACGCAGTGCTCAAGAGATATCAAGAAGGATTTCTCACGCCGTTGCCGAGGAGATTCGCGCCAAGTCAAGTGAAGATTTGACTCCCAGCAACGAGCCATTTCTGGCGCCATTGCCGGCGAGTCTACGCACAAGTCAAGACATACCAAGTACCCATCACAAACTCTTACCCCTCGCATTACATTATTTGCCATTTGCCTCTCGTTTTCCTCTCCCCCACTTCACCCTTGCCGTTTTATTCGCCCTCTCTTTTCCATTCGCCTCTTCTTCGCTTGTTTCTTGTTTTCTTGTGTGTTGGATTGCTTGCTTGTCATGATGGCTCAAGACAATACTAAATTATGTGACTTTACCAATACCAACAACAATGATTTTCTTAGCACTCTGGTTGCTCCTCTTACCGATGCTGAATCTTGTGAAATTAATGCTGCTTTGCTGAATCTTGTCATGAAAGATCAATTCGCCGGCCTTCCTAGTGAAGATGCCGCTACCCATCTAAATAGCTTTGTTGATTTGTGCGATATGCAAAAGAATAAAGATGTGGACAATGATATTGTTAAATTGAAACTATTTCCTTTTTCGCTTAGAGATCGTGCTAAAGCTTGGATTTCGTCTTTGCCTAAAAATAGTATTGATTCATGGAATAAGTGCAAAGATGCTTTTATCTCTAAGTATTTTCCTCCCGCTAAAATCATCTCTCTTAGAAACGATATCATGAATTTTAAGCAACTTGATCATGAACATGTTGCACAAGCTTGGGAGAGGATGAAATTAATGATACGTAATTGCCCTACACATGGTTTGAATCTTTGGATGATTATACAAAATTTTATGCTGGATTGAATTTTGCTTCTAGAAATCTTTTAGATTCAGCCGCGGGCGGGACTTTTATGGAAATCACTTTAGGAGAAGCTACTAAACTCCTAGACAATATTATGGTTAATTATTCTCAATGGCACACCAAAAGATCTACTAGTAAAAAAGTGCATGCGATAGAAGAAATTAATGTTTTGAGTGGAAAGATGGATGAACTTATGAAATTATTTGCTACTAAAATCTTCTGATCCTAATGATGTGCCTTTGTCTACCTTGATTGAGAATAATAATGAATCTATGGATGTGAATTTTGTTGGTAGGAATAATTTTGGTAACAACACGTATAGAGGAAACTTTAATCCTAGGCCGTTCCCTAGTAATTCCTCTAATAATTATGGTAATTCCTACAACAATTCTTATGGAAATTTTAATAAGATGCCCTCTGAATTTGAGACTAGTGTTAAGGAGTTTATGAATTCGCAAAAGAATTTCAATGCTTTGCTTGACGAAAAATTGCTTAAGGTTGATCGATTGGCTAGGAACGCTGATAGAATTTCTCTTGATGTTAATTCTTTGAAACTTAGATTTATTCCACCTAAGCATGATATCAATGAGTCTCTCAAAACCATGAGAATTTCCATTGATGAGTGCAAAGAAAGAACCGCTAGGATGCGTGCTAAGAAAGATTGCGTTGTGAAAGCGTGTTCTTCTAGTTTCTATGGAAATAAAGATGAACATCTAAAAGTTATTGATGTGTCTCCTATTAAATCTTTGTTTTGCAATATGAATATTGATAATGATGGGATTGGAGATGAGTCACCTTTACCTAGAAGGCGTCCCAAAAATTTGGAGTTTTTAGATATTGATGCAAAAATTGGTAAAAGTGGGATTGAAGAGATCAAAACTTTAGATATTAATGAACCCACTATTTTGGATTTAAAGTAATTTAATTATGATGATTGCTCTTTGATTGATTTTATTTCCTTGTTGCAATCCGTGCTAAATTATTGTCATGCCCAATATGCGACCCTATCCAAAAGGAACTCGAAGGTCCCAAGGATAGACCCGCATATTGAAACGCTTTTGCAAGGTGGATATCATTACATCAACATTATATAATATATGGGGATACATACACAAGGCACAAATGCCACAAAAATACATCAACATCATATACCAGAGATCAACTTCCGACTACGGATGAAACATAAACAGAAACTCAAACGACATCCACCCTGCTAGCCCAGGCTGCCGACCTGGAACCTATCCCCTGATCGAAGAAGAAGCAGAAGAAGAACTCCAATACAAGCAAACATTGCTCTCGCGTCATGATCATTGTAAAACCTGTACCTGCAACTGGTGGTGTAGTAATCTGTGAGGCACGAGGACTCAGCAATCCCATTACCATGGGTATCAAGACTAGCAAAGCTTAAAGGGAAAGGAAGGGGCAAAGTGGTGGGGTTGCAGCAGCGACTAAGCATATATGGTGGCTAACCAACGCAAATGAGTGCGAGAAGAGAAACAAAGGAACGGTCGTCAACTAGTAATGATCAAGAAGTGATCCTGAACTCCTACTTACGTCAGACATAACCTAGAAACCGTGTTCTCCTCTCGATCAACCCCGAAAAGAGACACTCACGGTTACGCACACGGTTGGTGTATTTTAGAAGAGTTTGCTTCAAGTTTACTACAACGGATATTAACAAATTCCCATCTGCCACATAACCGCTGGCACGGCTCTCGAAAGTTCAAACCCTGCAGGGTGTCCCAACTTAGCCCATGATAAGCTCTCGCGATCAACGAAGGATATTCCTTCTCCCGGAAGACCCGATCAGTCTCGGAATCCGGCTACAAGACATTCGACAATAATAAAACAAGACCAGCAAGACCGCCCGATCGCCGACAATCCCGATAGGAGCTGCACATATCTCGTTCTCTGGGCAACACCGGATGAGACAGGCTCGAGTAAAACCAGGCCTCGAGTTTCCCAGGGTGGCCCATGGTATTTCGGTTCGAACCAGCACTTAGAGAAGCACCGGCCGGGGGCTAAATAAAGATGACCCTCGAGAGAGCGACTCCCAAGGGAAAAGTAGGTGGTGGTGAGGCAAATGGTAAAACCAAAGTTGGGCCTTGCCCGAAAAGTCTTATTCAAAGCGAACTGTCAAGGGGGTCCCATAAATCACCCGACCGCGTTAGGGACGCAAAATCCGGGAACATAATACCGATATGACGGAAACTAGGGCGGCAAGAGTGGAACAAAACACCAGGCATAAGGCCGAGCCTTCCACCCTTTACCAAATATATAGATGCATTAATAAAATAAGATATATTGTGATGTCCCAACAAGTAAACATGTTCCAACAAGGAACAACATCTCCATGTTCCAACATGGAACAAACTTCATCTTCACCTACAACTAACAACGCTATAAGAGGGGCTGAGCAAAGCGGTAACATAGCCAAACAACGGTTTGCTAGGAAGGGTGCAAAAGGTTAGAGGCTGACATGGCAATTTGGGATGGCTTGATAAACAGGTAATAGGTAGCGCAGCATAGCGATAGAACGAAGCAACTAGCATAGCAATGATAGTAGTGAGATCCAGGGTAGCGGTCATCTTGCCTGAAATCCCGCAAGGAAGAAGAGCGAGTCCATGAAGAAGATGAACGGATGAAGCCGAACCAAGCGTAGACGAACGAATCCTCACGATCGCAACGAAACGGGAACTAACAAGAAGAAGCACACAACATAGTAAACACACCACACATGAACATGACATGATGCATAACAAGCATGATGCATGACAAAACTACATAAAGCTACTCATGGCAAGAGATGATGCAAACAAGAGCAACACATCAAGGCAAGTTTAAATGAGGCCGGAAACAACATATAACAATTCCGGTAAGTCCTCATATGCAAATTTCGAAATTGGTCCAGATCTGAATAAACCTTATGTTCAAGTTGTTAAACAGCAAGTTAAGATGCACCACGAGGATCTACACGAAATTCTAGTCAAGTTACATATAAAGTTCGTTAGATTCGGAGCTACGGCCTAGAAGATATGAGCAAAACAAGTTAAACATGGCATTGATGCAAAATGCACCCAAACATCAAGCAAACACCTCAAAACAAGGATGGAACATGATAATATGAAACTACATGCAAAAACAAGCAAGTTTCATATAGAGCACACTCAAAACGGAGCAACGGTTCAACACATACACCCTATACAAGTTATAGCAACAATCTGTCCAAAACAGCAACTAGGCATATTGCAAGCATCAAAACAACAAGCTACAACATCTTAACATGAGAACAAAAGGCATGGGCATGATGTACAGGTAAAGCATTACAAAACATGAACACTGAGCTATCTCCAGAAACAACTAGAACATGCTCAAACACACATGGCAAGATTGCAAATAATAACAGTTTCAGACTTAGCAGAAATTAACATCAGGTTGCAATGTTTAGAGCTATCAAACAACACGTTGCAGGAAATTATCATGGCAAACAAAGGCATGGCATGAATCTACTAAATGCATAGAACAAAAGTCCCTTACTGACCATAAGCCAAAAAGGATCAGAAAATATGATGGCACCCATGTAAACATGGCAAGTTATATTACAGATTCATACATGGCAGGAACAACGATAAGTAGGCATGTTGGTGAGCTTGAACCACTCACCACAGAGAAATACATGGCATGGCAAGGCAACCATCAGTAAGAAGACATGGCATAGAAGCTATACATGGCAAGAACAACATCATAGCATGCAAGGATCAACTACAACAACCTTGGCAAAATTGAATAACATGTAAACAACCTGCCAGGAAACATTTTATAGCAAAAGTAGAGCTCGATTGACTCAAGCTATGGCACTCCATAATTGCAAAGAAGGGCATGGATGGATAGATAACAACCATATGTTCAAAACATCCTCACTGAAGTATCTCAAAATAAGCATGGATCTCTCGGTAGCATCAAGTTAATATGGCATAAAAATATCAGCAAAACAGGGCTGAAATCAGCAACATCATGAAGCATAGTTTGCATGCTTGTGCTAGTCACCACATTGATCACAAAAATACATGGCATACACCCCTGGAAATATGGCATGGCGTATTACAAAACACATGTAGAACTCAAGTTCATAGGATGCACACATCATTCATGGCAAAAATGACAAAAGTGCATGTTCTGATAAGAATCAGAAACTAACATCACATAGCACTTTTCTAACAGCATTTCGGGCATCAAGATGAGCTCAAATGAAAATGATGCAATGAGATGAAATGATCTACTCTTCGAGGCGAACAATTTGACATATTACACGCGCAAAACGGAGCAACGATGACAGAGTTATGGCATGATGAAAATGCATGAAAATAACTGCAGGAACGGGGACTTAGGAATTTTCGGGGGTCAACCTCTAGCATGCACGGACTTCGAGACGGCCGGAGTAGCTCGCCGGACTTGGAGGAGAGGCAGCGGCCGGACCCGGGAGGTCGAGGCGTCGGATCCGCCGCCCTTCGCGGATCTGGCGGCGGGCGCGGCGCAGGCACGAGGCGGGGGGGGGGGGGGGAAAGAGCTCGGGAGGTCGACCCTCCATGGCGCTGGCGGCTCTGGTCGCGGAGTTGACCTCCGTGGCCACGAGCGGAGCCGGCGAGGGGGGAGCAGGGCGGCGGCGAGGCGAGGCGCCGGGAGGCGTCAGCAGCGCCGGGCGGAGGAGGGGCCAGCCGGCGGTCGGCGGGTCGGGCGGCGCTGAGCCAGGCCGCGGGCGTGCGGGCGGCGGCGGCGGGTGGCCGGCAGGCGCGGGCGGGCCTGGTGGCTCTGGGTGGTCGGACAGACGCGCAGCCAGGCCGGCAGCCCGGCCGGGCAGGCCGCGGGCAGTGGCAGGTGGAGGAGAGAGAGGAGGCGCTGAGGTGGCGCTTCTGGTTGGCCGAGGAGCGGCCGGTGGGGTGAGGTGGCGACCGGCGGTTGGTCGGAGTGAGGTGGCGGGGAGGGCGGACATGTCCGGCACGGAGAGGGATTTCGTCCGGCGGCGCGAGGAGAAGGGGAGCTAGGGTTCATCTGCGAATTCATCCGCAATTTCGAAGGGGGGGGGGGACTAATTTATCGATAGAGGGAGCTAGGAGACTCCAAATGAGGTGCGGTTTTCGTCCACACGATTGTGATCGAACGACCGAGAGCATGGAGGGAAGTTTGGTGGGTTTTGGGCCACTTTGGAAGGGGTGTTGGGCTGCAACTCAAAGAGGGCTTTGCGGCTACCCGGTTAACCGTTGGAGTACCAAACGACCTCCAAATGATCCGAACTTGACAGCGGTCTACGGTGCTATACCAAGGCCGCTTGACAAACCTCGGTCCATTCGAGAACGTTTAACACCCGCACATGAAAAGAGGTAAAAGAGGGCGCCGGGAGACATAGGAGTGCCGGATTGCAAAACGGACAACGGGGAAAATGCTCGGATGCATGAGACGAACACGTATGCAAAATGAAATGCACATGATGGCATGATATGAAATGCAGATGATGACATGGCAAAGAGAGACACGCAAGCACATGACATGGCAACGACGGCGAATAACTGGCGGACACCTGGTGCATCGAATCCGGGGCGTTACAATTATCCTCATGCTTATAGTCAAAATAAAGCTTTTACTAAACATATCGCTGATGCTTTGATGCAATCTTATGAAGAAAAACTTGAGTTGGAAGTTTCTATCCCTAGAAAACTTTATGATGAGTGGGAACCTACTATTAAAATTAAAATTAAAGATCATGAATGCTATGCTTTGTGTGATTGTTAGGTTTCCGCGAATTTGATGATTGCTCTTTAAACTTGCACCTTGCGGATTCCACTAGTAAGAAACCTATAGGAAGAATTAATTATGTTATTATTGTCGCAAATAGGAACTATGTGCCCATAGATTTCATTGTTCTTGACATAGATTGCAATCCTTCATGTCCTATTATTCTTGGTAGACCTTTCCTTAGAACGATTGGTGCAATTATTGATATGAAGGAAGGGAATATTAGATTCCAATTTCCATTAAGGAAAGGTATGGAAAACTTTCCTAGAAAGAAAGTAAAATTACCATATGAATCTATTATGAGAGCCACTTATAGATTTCCTACCAAAGATGGCAATACCTAGATCTATCCTTCCTTTTATGCCTAGCTAGGGCCGTTAAACGATAGTGCTTGTTGGGAGGCAACCCAATTTTATTTTAGTTTTTTGCTTTTTGCTTATGTTTAGGAATAAATATTTGATCTATCCTCTGGTTAGATTTTTTATATTTTAATTAGTGTTTGTGCCAAGTTAAACCTATAGGATCTTCTAGGATGATAGTTATTTGATGTTGCTGAAAATTCCAGAAACTTTCTGTTCTTGAAAACAATTGTTTAAAATCAGCAGAACGTGATAAAATACCGATTCCAATTGCAGTATATAAACAAATTTTCTAGGTCTTCCAATTTTGGTAGATTTTTTATGAGTTCCAGAAGTTTGCGTTAGTTACAGATTACTACAGACTGTTTTGTTTTTGACAGATTCTGTTTTTCGTGTGTTGTTTGCTTATTTTGATGAATCTATGGCTAGTAAAAGAGTTTATAAACCATAAAAAAGTTGGAATACAGTAGGTTTAACACCAATATAAATAAATAATGAGTTCAATACAGTACCTTGAAGTGGTGTTTTCTTTTCTTTCGCTAACGGAGCTCACGAGATTTTCTGTTGAGTTTTGTGTTGTGAAGTTTTCATGTTTTGGGTAAAAGATTTGATGTATTATGGAACAAGGAGTGGCAAGAGCCTAATATTGGGGATGCCCATGGTACCCCAAGGTAGTCTAAGGACACCAAAAAGCCAATGCTTGGGGATGCCACGGAAGGCATCCCCTCTTTCATCTCGTCCATCGGTAACTTTACTTGGGGCTATATTTTTATTCACCACATGATATGTGTTTTGCTTGGAGCGTCTTGTATGATTTGAGTCTTTGTTTTTTAGTTTACCACAATCATCCTTGCTGTACACACCTTTTGAGAGAGCACACATGATTCAGAATTTATTAGAATACTCTATGTGCTTCACTTATATCTTTTGAGCTATGTAGTTTTTGCTCTAGTGCTTCACTTATATCTTTTAGAGCACGGTGGTGGATTTGTTTTATAGAAAATATTGTTCTCTCATGCTTCATTTATATTATTTTGAGAGTCCTACAAAACAGCATGGTAATTTTCTTTAATCAAAAAAAATTAGTCCTAATATGATAGGCATCCAAGATTAGTAATTTTTTTTCTTATGAGTGTGTTGAATACTATGAGAAGTTTGATGCTTGATAATTGTTTTGAGATATGAAGATGGTGATATTAGAGTCATGCTAGTTGAGTGGTTATGAATTTAAGAAATACTTGTGTTAAAGTTTGTGATTCCCGTAGCATGCACGTATGGTGAACCATTACGTGATGAAGTCGGAGCATGATTTATTTATTGATTGTCTTCCTTATGAGTGGCGGTCGGGGACGAGCGATGGTATTTTCCTACCAATCAATCCCCCTAGGAGCATGCGCGTAATACTTTGCTTTGATAACTTGTAGATTCTTGCAACAAGTATATGAGTTCTTTATGACTAATGTTGAGTCCATGGATTATACGCACACTCATCCTTCCACCATTGCTAGCCTCTCTAATACCACACACCTTTTCGCCAGTATCATACACCCACCATATACCTTCCTCAAAACAGCCACCATACCTACCTATCATGGCATTTCCATAGCCATTCCGAGATATATTGCCATGCAACTTACCACCGTTTCGTTTACTATGACACGCTTCATCATTGTCATAATTGCTTTGCATGATCATGTAGTTGACATCGTATTTGTGACAAAGCCACCGTTCATGATTCTTTCATACATGTCACTCTTGATTCATTGCATATCCCGGTACACCGCCGGAGGCATCCACATAGAGTCATATTTTGTTCTAAGTATTGAGTTGTAATTCTTGAGTTGTAAGTAAATAAAAGTGTGATGATCATCATTATTAGAGCATTGTCCCAAGTGAGGAAAGGATGATGGAGACTATGATTCCCCCACAAGTCAGGATGAGACTCCGGATGAAAAAAAGGGAAGAGGCCAAAAAGAAGAAGAGAAAAGGCCCAAATAAAAAAATGAGAGAAAAAGAGAGAAGGGACAATGCTACTATCCTTTTTCCACACTTATGCTTCAAAGTAGCACCATGATCTTCATGATAGAGAGTCTCCTATGATATCACTTTCATATACTAGTGGGAATTTTTCATTATAGAACTTGGCTTGTATATTCCAATGATGGGCTTCCTCAAAATGCCCTAGGTCCTCATAAGCAAGCGAGTTGGATGCACACCCACTTAGTTTCTTTTGTTGAGCTTTCATATACTTATAGCTCTAGTGCATCCGTTGCATGGCAATGCCTACTCACTCACATTGATATCTATTGATGGGCATCTCCATAGCCCGTTGATACGCCTAGTTGATGTGAGACTATCTTCTCCTTTTTTGTCTTCTCCACAACCACCATTCTATTCCACATATAGTGCTATGTCCATGGCTCACGCTCATGTATTGCGTGAAGATTGAAAAAGTTTGAGAACACCAAAAGTATGAAACAATTGCTTGGCTTGTCATCGGGGTTGTGCATGATTTAAATATTTTGTGTGGTGAAGATAGAGCATAGCCAGACTATATGGTTTTGTAGAGATAACTTTCTTTGGCCATGTTATTTTGAGAAGACATAATTGCTTAGTTAGTATGCTTGAAGTATTATTATTTTTATGTCGATATGAAACTTTTGTCTTGAATCTTTCGGATCTGAATATTCATACCACAAATAAGAGAATTACATTGAAAATTATGCTAAGTAGCATTCCACATCAAAAATTCTGTTTTTATCATTTACCTACTCGACGACGAGCAGGAATTAAGCTTGGGGATGCTTGACACGTCTCCAACGTATCTATAATTTTTTATAGTTCCATGCTATATTATATTCTGTTTTGGATGTTTAATGGGCTTTATTATAAACTTTTAGATTATTTTTGGGACTAACCTATTAACCAGAGGCCCAGCCCAAATTGATATTTTTCTGCCTATTTCAGTGTTTCGAAGGAAAAGGATATCAAACGGAGTCCAAACGTAATGAAACCTTCGGGAACGTGATTTTCAGAACAAACGTGATCCAGGGGACTTGGAGTCTACGTAAAGCAATCAATGAGGAAGGCACGAGGTAGGGGGCGCGCCGACCTCCCCCAGGCGCGCCCTCCACCCTCGTGGCCCCCTCGTTGCTCCACCGACGTACTTCTTCCTCCTATATATACCCACATACCCTGGAAACATCAGATACGGAGCCAAAACCCTATTTCCACCGCCGCAACCTTCATGCCCGTGAGATCCCATCTTGGGGCCTTTTCCGCTCTCACGGAGGGGGCATTGATCACGGAGGGCTTCTACATCACCACCATAGCCTCTCCGATGATGTGTGAGTAGTTTACCTCAGACCTTTGGGTCCATAGTTATTAGCTAGATGGCTTCTTCTCTCTCTTTGAATCTCAATACAAAGTTCTCCGCGATCTTCTTGGAGATCTATTTGATGTAATCTTCTTTTGCGGTGTGTTTGTCGAGATCCGATGAATTGTGGGTTTATGATCAAGTTTATCTATGAACAATATTTGAATCTCCTATGAATTCTTTTATGTATGATTGGTTATCTTTGCAAGTCTCTTTGAACTATCAGTTTGGTTTGGCCTACTAGATTGATCTTTCTTGCAATGGGAGAAGTGCTTAGCTTTGGGTTCAATCTTGCGGTGTCCTTTCCCAATGACAGCAGGGGCTACAAGGCACGTATTGTATTGTTGCCATCGAGGATAAAAAGATGGGGTTTATATCATATTGCATGAGTTTATCCCTCTACATCATGTCATCTTACCTAAAGCATTACTCTGTTCTTATGAACTTAATACTCTAGATGCATGCTGGATAGCGGTCGATGTGTGGAGTAATAGTAGTAGATGCAGAATCGTTTCGGTCTACTTGTCATGGACGTGATGCCTATATACATGATCATACCTAGATATTCTCATAATTATGCTCAATTCTATCAATTGCTCGACAGTAATTCATTTACCCACCGTAACACTTATGCTCTTGAGAGAAGCCACTAGTGAAACCTATGGCCCCCGTGTCTAATTTTCATTATATTAATCTTCCAGCACTTAGCTATTTCTATTGCCGTTTATTTTACTTTGCATCTTTATTTTACTCTTTATCATAAAATACCAAAATATTATCTTATCATATCTATCAGATCTCACTCTTGTAAGTGACCGTGAAGGGATTGACAACCCCTTTATCGCGTTGGTTGCGAGGTTCTTATTTGTTTGTGTAGGTGTGTGGGACTCGAGCATGATCTCCTACTAGATTGATACCTTGGTTCTAAAAAACCGAGGGAAATACTTACGCTACTTTACTGCATCACCCTTTCCTCTTCAAGGGAAAACCAACGCAGTGCTCAAGAGGTAGCACATGTCTAACCAGTGTTATTGTTAATCTAATGCCTCCAGTGATATGATGCAATTAAACTGTGTTACAAATGGTACTCCTGCTGTTTTCCCCAGTATGATAAGTAAGTTGCTCCTTTACGCTGCTGAGTGTCCTGGTGTCCCCACGGTCCCATGCCCTTAAACCAACTCTTTAGCTGTTGTTGATTTACTGTATCTGGTAAACAAGCAATGCCACCATTAAAGTAATCCCATATTTGACAAATGTCATTGTTGATCGTAATGCTTCCGGTAACATGAAGCATTACTGACGTTTTAAAATTTCTACCGTCCTTGCGTGATTGCCATGAACATAATTAAGATGCTTCTTTTCATTTCGTGTATGTTTCGTATATTCTTATTGACCAGCAACTGTTTACTTTCTATCTTTTTGTGCAGATAGGGATATCCATTTCACCTTGTTGCTATTGTGACCTTTTGGTGAACTCCACAAAACACTATTTTTTTGGAATGAGTGTCTTGTGTAGTTCAACTAAATTGGCACGTGGGAAACATCTCTCAATTTTGGTGGAACTGCACAAAATGGTGATTGGAGTTTCCAATATCTCCGTCAAATTCTGCTGGTAATCTCGTGCAACATTTTATTAGCCTTTGCAAGATGAGCCGTCACTGTCACCACAATGGCACTTTATTTTAGTGGGATTGCACAAAAGGATTAGCAAATTATAGTTGCACCTTACATGAGCAGGACAACCAACCTTAATGTTCCTCAATTTTAGTGCAACTACTAAAGAACCTGCCAGCTCACGAGAGCAAGTACTTCTTGCTAGCTGAATGATGCAATCTTTGCTTCATTTTAGGTGAACTGCAGAAAAAGGCGCATGAATTGAATCATGGAAGTCCATGCATGCCTCATCCGAGTGGAGCTGCATGTTGAGTTCAAGGAGTGCCACAATTATAGTAATCAGGCTCTTCTTATTTGTGTTGTGCAAACAGTAATACTCAACTACAGATGTTGTGACGGTCAAGAGCATTCGCCAAGTTCTTCGGTTGTATGACACGGCTAGCCAAGATGGATTTAATCCCGATATTCACTTTATCAAAAGGCTCTAATGGGTTGGTTCTGAATCTTGCAAGCTGGGAATCAATGAGATGTGTAGGCATATTTGTTGTACTTATGTGTCAGGACCCCGATCCTAAGTCACACCGATCTAGCATGTAACACATCATATCACTTTGCGGCCTCACGCACGGTATTCCCACGGGTGTCGCCTTACCATGGCCCGGGACCGTTTGCGTCTTTTGGCTCACGTATATGATAGTGTCGCTAGCATCCATATGACGAAGAACCCGGGCCGACATGGCTAGTCGTGAACCCAAAGCGGCGCTAACCTATGGGGACAGGCATACATGAATCACATCGAGCATGTCGGTCATCAACGTATGTATTCGGGCTGTAGCACTGGCTATGAGGACTCGTATCCCGGCTGTAGCAGCTAGGCAGGACTCGAATACCACCGCGTGACATTTCCCGAAGGGATGACATAGGAACGAAGTGAGACACATGCCGCCAGTCAAGCGCCCAAGCAGTAGTGCTGGGCTAGCGGGACTCGGTGAACCGGGCAGTAGCGGACTACTATCGCTCGGAGGCACGAGACTACATTTCCCCATATGAGAGGCTGCCAAGGATAAACAACTAGTTTGTCGGATCCCACACATACCAAGCATTTCAAACATACACACATTATGCTCAATATGCGTAGATACAACATGGCATCACAACATAACTCTACGACTCAAATATTATCCATTAGGCTCAAGAGCGAGATATTACAAACATGGGTCTCATGACCCAACACTCGAGCATACAAGTCAAAACACAAGCGAAGCTAATCATGTCTCGAGTACGCATAACTATAAATGAAGAAGGCCGAGAAGCCCGACTATCTACCAGATCTGCCGAGGGCACAAGATCGTAGCTGAGGTAACAAGCTAAACGTCGAAGTCCAAGCGGAACTACTAGCGAGACTGACGTCTCTCTGCAAAAACATAGAATAGGCAAACGTGAGTACAATTGTACTCAGCAAGACTTACATCAGAACTAACTACATATGCATCATTATCAAAGGGGGGTGGTGGAGTTTGACTGCAGCAAGCCATCTTTGACTCGGTGGCTATCCTGAACTACGACTGCAAGTAACTCTTTTGAGGTGGCGCACACGAGTCCACATATTCACCATGTCAATACACCACTATGGACCCGCTCCCGTCTCCCTACGAGAACGCCATCCATAGCACTCACGCTTATCTTGCGCATTTTAGAGTATCCACTTTCATTTGTCTATGAACTATGCAAGGGGTCCAAGTTTACATATCCGAGGAATCCGGCTATTCGAATAGATGATGATAACCCTGCAGGGGTGTACTTCTTCACACACGCTCTCGCCACTTATCGCCTCAGACATCGCTATGTACCTCGGCAACCTTCAAGCGGAAGCCGGGCGAGGGAGTCGCCACGACCGACTAACCACACAAGTCTCTCGTCCAGTGTTTATCGCCTATTCGGGTTCCATCCGCAAGGAGATCCGCCGGGTGTCGCCACGGCCCCAAACGATGTGAGCAGGGTTCCCAAGCCCACCAACCGGTGCCACTTGGTACACCGTACATCAGGCCTAGTCTGTCCCAAGCCCACCTGCACCGGTGCCACTTGGTAGACTACTAACACTACCTACAAACACCGAAACTAGTTGCAACTCCCGGACAGAGATCAAGTTGATTAATAAGTCGAGAGGGGTCGAGTTACCGGAACCCAATGTGTGGTAGTAACTGTTCATGGATCACAAACACAGAACTCAGTTCCTGAGGACGGTTTCAATGAGACAACCCACCATGTACTCCTACATGGCCTCTCACCGCTACCTTTACCAAATCGTGTTCACACACTTAGCTCACACACAATAGGATATGTTCATAACAATTCCAATTCATTCCCGATGAATCAGACCCGACTCAACTCTAAGCAGTAGCAGGCATGACAACAAGCATAAATGAGCAGGCACAACATGGCTCAAACAATTCCTACTCATGCTAGTGGGTTTCATCTAATTACTGTGGAATGACAGGTCATGCAAAGGATCAAGGGGTTCAGCTACCGCAGCAAGTAACACATGAGTCGTTGGTGTCCTAATGCAGTAAAATAGAGCAGGAGCGAGAGGGTGGGATTGTATCGGAATGAACAAGGGGTTTTGCTTGCCTGGCACTTCTGAAGATAATATAGTTCTTCATCGGTGTCATCGAACTCATCGTCGGTACATCGCTCACCGGAGGGACAATTACCGGCAAACAAGAGAGAACACAATCAATGCAATGCACATATATGATGCATGATCATGTTAAGGTACTGAATTCACCTAATGCAATAATAATCCAAGTTAGTTGAAGTGGGATTCAAATAAGGTTGAACTCCAACTCCAAATGCTATTCCATAATTTACCCTAATCATGATTCCTCCTATTCAGTAAGGTTAACTTGTTCAAACATGCATGATCATGGCATAAACAGATTCTTCATATTTTTCTGATCATTTTCATATATAAATTATTTTCATCCGAAAGTTACGGTTGAATTTATATGATTTTAGAAGTTTAGAGCATTTTCTGAAATTTACTGAATTAAATTAAATCTAGAAACCTAGTTATTAGGTCACCGACGTCAATGTGACGTCGGGTCAACTGGGCGGTCCAGGTCAAACCCTGACCTGCGGGGTCCACTGGTCAGTGATAGAGGCGCTAATCCCGCGTTGACTCGGGCTTTGACACGCTGCGGGGCCCGCTGTCAGTGGCAGTGAGGTGGCTAATGGTGGGGATTAGTCCTAATGATCGTGCCACGCCGGCGATCGCCGGAGTTAGACGACGGCGACGACCAGCGGTGGCTCGCCGGAGTGGCGCTATGGGCTGCGGTTGGACACGCGAAGAGCACCAGGAGGTAGCCCATGCCCGCCGCATCTAGGGAGACCAAGGGAGGTGCGGGGTGGCGGGGTTCGCGGAGTGGAGCCCGAGGCGGCGCCGGAGTTCGGGCAACGAAGGCTACGGTGCTGCGGTGCACGGCAAGGCAAGCTAGCGGCTGCGTTCGAATTCTGGAAGCAACCCGAGCACGATGACGAGCTCAGGTGTGAGCTACGGTGTCCGTAACCACGACGGTGACAGAGCATGGCGCCGGCGAGCTTCGGAGCTCGTGGGGATGGCCTATACGGCGAGAAGCAGACCACGGGGCCAGGGGGAAACGGTGGAGGAGCTCACCGTGAACTCGAGGAGGGGCTCGGCTTGCTCGTGGACGACCTGGGGCAGACGAATCGGCCGGCGGCATCTCGGATGCCTGAGGTGGAAGAAGACGGCGGTGACGGCGGAGCAGGCCTCCCGGCGACGCTTGGAGCGGTGAGGAGGAGGAGTAGGCCGAGGCGGAGCTTGGGGACATGCCGGGGAGGCTCGGGGACGGCCGTGGCCGCGGCGAACGGCGACGGTGGCGACGAGGCCGCCGGTCCCAGGCGAGAGGGAGGGAGCAGAGGAGAGGGAGGCGCTCGAGGGAGAGAGTGAGAGGGCTGGGGGCGTGGCTGTTCCAGTGTCGCGAGAAGGTCGGGAGGCCGCCAAGACAAGGTGGAGGTGGCAGCGGCATCGCTGGCCTTCGCACGCCGCCTCGCCTTTCAGCAGAGGAAGACGATGAGCGTGGGGAGTAGGGGCTGGGCTGGCCAACCGGGCCGGCCAAAGGGGGGGGAAGGGGTTGGGCTGTTGAGCGCCGTAAGCCAGTGAGTTCTGTTCCTTTTATTGTTTTCTGTTTCTTTTTGTTTAAATCTTTTGCCACTGTTTTGAATTTAAAACAATTCAAACAATGCTAAAACTCCTCTGAATATTTTTATTCTGCTAGATGGACTTTTCCAAAAGCTCATAAAATATTTCAGGGTATTTGAAATTATATTCTAATTATATGAATATAATTCAAATTCAAATAGCTAATGATTTAAATTCAAAATCCCAAGATTAATTCCTTATAGATGTTCAATATTTTGGTTGGGACCAGAACCCTTGCCAAAAATTATCAAACATTTAAGAAGAACATTTTGGAACAATGAATGAGATTTTAGGGGTTTTGCCCTACTTTTATTTAAATTTTTGAGGCTTCCAAATCTCCTCGCCTCAAGTTTCAAAAATTCTAAACATGATGCAACATGAAGGCTAGCCTAGTGCATGCCAGGACTAGGGATGTGACAACTCACCCCCACTAAACAAGAATCTCGCCCCGAGATTCAAGACGTGAGGTAAGAGGAAAAAGGGAAACCACAACTATCACAATCTCCATGATCCAATTGCCTTCTCGAAGATGTTGGTTCACTCCATCTTCTTGGTCTTGACGTCTTTGAGATCTTCACCCGACACGACAACAGAAAGAAGGGGAAAACCCTACATGATTCGACCTTCACGAAGATCAAGTAAACATGATCAACTCACGGACTGAGATGGTGACATATCTCGAGTTGGGACACAAATACGTCGAGGGGGATGGAGGAACAACAACGAGGTTTGATTAGTGGGCAACAATTCCATGCTTAGAAAGATGGTGGATGGTGTTAAGGTGGCGAAGCATAATTACCATGATCCCGTAACAGGACTCCTCGAGAAGGTGACGCAAGAACTATTCCTTTAAGTGGCAAAAAGAATTACTTTTGAATTAGAAATCATTGAGACTCTTCATACCAGCCTAAGGTAATTCACAACGATCGTTTGGTGGAATGCAAGGAATGGTACACCCGGACTAGAATGGATGATGTGGACTACCTTGTTGAAGACAACTCAATGGATGAATTTTGCTTATCATCGGAGGTGGAGGGGACCCATGGTAAGTCCACTTTTGAGGATAATCTTGAACAGAAATTACTAAGAAAGCAGCCGGTAGTGAAATGGCACAAGGACGGTGCAAGCTGGGAACGAAATGCAACTGTTGGAATGTTCCAACCATCATATCCGCCTGAGATTCAGATCTGGTTGGGGTTAGGATATTCCAGACTCATCATGTCTGAAAGGAAGGGTTGCAACACAATTCGACGAGATGGCGTTGCGAGATTCTCGGGATATGAACTACGATAGCAAGCTCCAAAACATGAGCTGGTTTTGCTACAAACATGTGAACCCATTGTCCCAGACAAACATGGCCACGTAGTAGTCTTACGATAAAACACTACCGAGTTCAGGTTGGGAACCATCATCGAGGATAACGAAGTCTTGTGCATGACCTAGGATTTACACAACAATTCCTTTTCCTTGAACAAATCAATCAGTGGCTTGGTGTGCTAGGGATACATACGGAATGAAGATGATCAGTCTATCAAACCATAGAATACTTTGCACATGCATGACGGACTTGGGATGATTCCAGAGGAGGCAAAACAAACCTTTATCAAGTTCATGGCGGCAACTTACATCAGATGCACATGAACTAGGAGGTCACTACTTTCAGCCAAACATATGCTTCATGAACGGAACACGAAGAATGCTTACACAAGTTTCCAACACTAGGTTGATGTTCAACATGACTCATGGGGGAGACAAAAATGCTACTGATGGGCTCAACAGCAACTTATCGGAATTTCCATATCACTGGACTTCCACCATCATGTGAACACGGTGATAGCATTGGTCAGACCATAAGATATAATGGTGTATGCTCGAGGGATCAACCACGAGTAAGACAACATTACGAATATCGTTGGTTCTGATTTGACTTGACAATGGCCCATACTCAAATCAAAGAATTGGTAGGACAATAGGTCCAACAACTGATCACGAGGACCAATCGATGAAGATATCATCTTTCTTCAACACACACTACACAAGAATATCCCTTTGGATCGAACTAGGTTAGGCAAGCTTTTATCTTCCAACTCTCCAAGTTATTGTTTAGCTTAACCAACTAGCTCAGGGATATCCAACACAGCTTCTTGGAGAAAGGGTGGTCCACAGGGAACCAACTTGATCACGGGCTCAACATAACAGTCAGGGAACGACCCGGTAACACTTCCAAGAAGATATTTGGAAAGTCACGAACCACCGGTATGTTACTAAGCTCGAGAACAATCTTGCTTTTCAGGGCAAGACGATATTATCAAATGAGTGAGGACTTGACAAGGTTCTAACTCATCAATCGAAGAGTGCACCGAAAATAAGGACTAGGTAGCACGATCAATCTTAGGATGATGGTTTAATAACCAACACGCTAAGGATGAGAATTTTGTCCATTCACTACCAAGCAACAAGTTGCTCGGGGTATTGATTTCACACATCACAATTCACTTGTCGGCTTTCCGGTTGCATTAACACGGAACCGAGAAATGAACAATGATGGTGAGAAGTATCACTGCATCAAGAATTCCTAGGAGGTTGTGCAATTCCCATGACATTCTTGACATAAGATGGCAATACTTCAGGGTAGAACATAATCAAAAGCTGAATTGGCATTTTGATCTGCGGGATACAACTACTTTGACCCAATCCTAGAAATGGATGAGGTACTGGAGTTTGTTTCTCCTAGTCATTCCGGAATGGAATGGCTTGACGGACCACAAGGATAAAATGCATCGATGAACACAAATGCACACATACCCTTGGCTATCAATTGATAGATGAAGTCAGAAGACATCTAAGGGAACAACTCAAAGGAACATATAATTTTCTGAGTTGTGGATGCACAGATTAGTATGTTGAGCAAGCTCAACATTTCTTCCGGATAACCCATGCAGAAAGGTAGAATTGGCAGATTCACAATTATGAATGGAGAACTCCTCAAGAGCACTCTTATTGTGATCTTTTGGCTCAAAAGAACTTCTGCCATAAGCGGTTCGTAGTATTTGGAAGAAGGAAATACCACGGACCTCGAGGACTATCGCAAAGGTTACTAATATCCTAAAGGCACTAGCAAATACTAACAACATGAAGTAGGATGAATCTCGGATTCAGAAACTCAGGAGTAGAATACCTACTACTAAATGGCATCACGGGATGCTTTCGAAAACGATGGCCAGAATCATCACACTAGGGATACAAAAGCATTACTAAATTGCTAGGTGACTTCCTAAACACCTAGGGTCATAATAGTAGTTCCAACATATATGTCGAGGCAACAGAGTACCTCGTCCGACTGGTTAGTGTGCTTATTCTGACCAAAAGGACATCGGAAAAGGAAGGAAAGGATTTGCAAATGCATCAGACTATTTAGAGACCTGGGATGACTCGGACAGCATAACGGCTGTAAATGCTCAAAATGATTTGAGACATCTTGCAAAATGGTGGCATAACCACTCAACAACATCATAATAAGATTCTGAGATCAACAGTTATCATACAGAAATAGTAGGAACTGAGCTGGGGGTTAAAACCAACAATCTTAAATGTCTATGGATTAGTAACACGTCATCCTGATAGATAGATGAGAAGCCTAGTTCTTAACCCGTAGAGAGAGAAGAGGATGACTCGGATCGAAGGCCATGAGGTATAAGGAGTAAAAAGAGCCTTACGCTCCTCCCACAATCAATTCCTTACATAACTAAAGCATTTCTAGACACAACTTCACCAGTTTGGCTTGGTAATCCTCTGAGCAGTCAGCTCGATACCAACGCTGTCAGACCCCGATCCTAAGTCACACCGATCTAGCATGTAACACATCATATCACTTTGCGGCCTCACGCACGGTATTCCCACGGTGTCGCCTTACCATGGCCCGGACCGCTTATGCTTTTTGGCTCACGATATGATAGTGTCGCTAGCATCCATATGACGAAGAACCCGGCCGACATGGCTAGTCGTGAACCCAAAGCGGCGCTAACCTATGGGGACAGGCATACATGAATCACATCGAGCATGTCGGTCATCAACGTATGTATTCGGGCTGTAGCACTGGCTAACAGGACTCCGTATCCCGGCTGTAGCAGGCTAGGCAGGACTCAATACCACCGCGTGACATTTCCCGGCGACAGTACATAGGAACGGTGAGACACATGCCGCCAGTCAAGCGCCCAAGCAAGTAGTCTGGGCTAGCAGGACTCCGTGAACCGGCAGAAGCGGACTACTATCGCTCGAGGCACGAGACTACATTTCCCCATATGAGAGGCTGCCAAGGATAAACAACTAGTTTGTCGGATCCCACACATACCAAGCATTTCAAACATACACACATTATGCTCAATATGCGTAGATACAACATGGCATCACAACATAACTCTACGACTCAAATATTATCCATTAGGCTCCGAAGAGCGAGATATTACAAACATGGGTCTCATGACCCAACACTCAGAGCATACAAGTCAAAACACAAGCGAAGCTAATCATGTCTCGAGTACGCATAACTATAAATGAAGAAGGTTGAGAAGCCCGACTATCTACCGATCTCTGCCGAGGGCACAAGATCGTAGCTGAGGTAACAAGCTAAACGTCAAGTCCAAGCGGAACTACTAGCGAGGACCGACGCCTCTCGCAAAAACATAGAATAGGCAAACGTGAGTACAATTGTACTCAGCAAGACTTACATCGAACTAACTACATATGCATCATTATCAAAGGGGTGGTGGAGTTTGATCGCAAGCCAGCTTTGACTCGGTGGCTATCCTGAACTACGATTGCAAGTAACTCTTTTGAGGTGGCGCATTACGAGTCCACATATTCACCATGTCAATACACCACTATGGACCCGCTCCGCCTCCCTCGAGAACGCCATCCATAGCACTCACGCTTATCTTGCGCATTTTAGAGTGTCCACTTTCACTTGTCTATGAACTATGCAAGGGGTCCAAGTTTCCATATCCGAGGAACCGCTATTCAATAGATGATGATAACCCCGCAGGGTGTACTTCTTCACACACGCTCTCGCCACTTATCGCCTCAGACACGCCATGTACCTCGGCAACCTTCAAGCGGAAGCCGGCGAGGGAGTCGGCCACGACCGACTAACCACACAAGTCTCTTGTCCAGGTTTATCGCCTATTCGGGTTCCATCCGCAAGGAGATCCGCCGGGTGTCGCCACGGCCCCAAACGATGTGAGCAGGTTCCCAAGCCCACCAACCGGTGCCACTTGGTACACCGTACATCTGTTCCTAGTCCGTCCCAAGCCCACCTGCATCGGGTGCCACTTGGTAGACTACTAACACTACCTACAAACACCGAAACTAGTTGCAACTCCCGGACAGAGATCAAGTTGATTAATAAGTCGAGAGGGTCGAGTTACGGAACCCAATGTGTGGTAGTAACTGTTCATGGATCACAAACACGTAACTCAGTTCCCGAGGACGGTTTCAATGAGACAACCCACCATGTACTCCTACATGGCCTCTCACCGCTACCTTTACCAAATCGTGTTCACACACTTAGCTCACACACAATAGGATATGTTCATAACAATTCCAATTCATTCCTCGATGAATCAGACCCGACTCAACTCTAAGCAGTAGCAGTGCATGACAACAAGCATAAATGAGCAGGCACAACATGGCTCAAACAATTCCTACTCATGCTAGTGGGTTTCATCTAATTCTCGTGGAATGACAGTCATGCAAAGGATCAAGGGTTCAGCTACCGCAGCAAGTAACACATGAGTCGTTGGTGTCCTAATGCAGTAAAATAGAGCAGGAGCGAGAGGGTGGGATTGTATCGGAATGAACAAGGGGTTTTGCTTGCACGGCACTTCAAGATAATATAGTTCTTCATCGGTGTCATCGAACTCATCGTCGGTACATCGCTCACCGGGAGGGACAATTACCGCAAACAAGAGAGAACACAATCAATGCAATGCACATATATGATGCATGATCATGTTAAGGTACTGAATTCACCTAATGCAATAATAATCCAAGTTAGTTGAAGTGGGATTCAAATAAGGTTGAACTCCAACTCCAAATGCTATTCCATAATTTACCCTAATCATGATTCCTCCTATTCAGTAAGGTTAACTTGTTCAAACATGCATGATCATGGCATAAACAGATTCTTCATATTTTTCTGATCATTTTTCATATATAAATTATTTTCATCCGAGTTACGTTGAATTTATATGATTTTTAGAAGTTTAGAGCATTTTCTGAAATTTACTGAATTAAATTAAATCTAGAAACCTAGTTATTATACGTCACCGACGCCAATGTGACGTCACCGGTCAATCTGGGCGGTCCAGGTCAAACCCTGACCTGCGGGGTCCACTGGTCGATGATGAGGCGCTTAATCCCGCTGACTGGCTTTGACACGCTGCGGGGCCCGCTGCCGATGGCGTGAGGTGGCTAATGGTGGGGATTAGTCCTAATGATCAGTAAGCACGTCCGGCAATCGCGGAATTAGACGACGGCGACGACCTGTGGCGGCGGTGGCTCGCCGGAGTGGCGCTATGGGCTGCGGTTGGACACGCCAAGAGCACCAGAGGTAGCCCATGCCCGCGCATCTAGGGAGACCAAGGGAGGTGCGGGGGTGGCCGGGGTTCGCCGGAGTGGAGCCCGAGGCGGCGCCGGAGTTCGGGCAACGAAGGCTACGGTGCTGCGGTGCACGGCAAGGCAAGCTAGCGGCTGCGTCCGGATTCTGGAAGCAACCCGAGCACGATGACGAGCTCAGTGTGAGCTACGGTGTCCGTAATCACGACGGTGACAGAGATGGCGCCGGGCGAGCTTCGAGCTTCGTGGGGATGGCCTATACGGCGAGAAGCAGACCACGGGCCGGGGGAACGGTGGAGGAGCTCACCGTGAACTCGAGGAGGGGCTCGGCTTGCTCGTGGACGACCCAGGGCAGACGATCGGCGGGCGGCATCTCGGATGCCCGAGGTGGAAGAAGACGGCGGTGACGGCGGAGCAGGCCTCCCGGCGACGCTTGGAGCGGTGAGGAGGAGGAGTAGGCCGAGGCGGAGCTTGGGGACATGCCGGGGAGGCTCGGGGACGGCCGTGGCCGCGGCGAACGGCGACGGTGGCGACGAGGCCGCCTGGTCCGGGCGAGAGGAGGGAGCAGAGGAGAGGGAGGCGCTCGAGGGAGAGAGTGAGAGGGCTGGGGGGCGCGTGGCTGTTCCAGTGTCGCGAGAAGGTCGGGAGGCCGCCAAGACAAGCAGGAGGTGGCAGCAGCATCGCTGGGCCTTCACGCGCCCGCCTTTCCGGCAGAGGAAGACGATGAGCGGGGAGTAGGGCTGGGCTGGGCTGGCCGGCCGCCAAGGGGGGGAAGGGGTTGGGCGGTTGAGCGCCTGTAAGCCGTGTGAGTTCTGCCCTTTTATTGTTTTCTGCTTACATTTTGTTTAAATCTTTTGCCACTGTTTTGAATTTAAAACAATTCAAACAATGCCAAAACTCCTCTGAATATTTTTATTCTGCTAGATGGACTTTTCCAAAAGCTCATAAAATATTTTAGGGTATTTGAAATTATATTCTAATTATATGAATATAATTCAAATTCAAATAGCTAATGATTTAAATTCAAAATCCCAAGATTAATTCCTTATAGATGTTCAATATTTTGGTTGGGACCGTAACCCTTGCCAAAATTATCAAACATTTAAGAAGAACATTTTGGAACAATGAATGAGATTTTAGGGTTTTGCCCTACTTTTATTTAAATTTTGAGGCTTCCAAATCTCCTCGCCTAAGTTTCAAAATTCTAAACATGATGCAACATGAAGGCTAGCCTAGTGCATGCCAGGACTAGGGATGTGACATTATGATTTGAATCTTATTTGTTGGTTATGAATTTTGCAAGCTGGGAATCAATGAGATGTGTAGGCATCTTTGTTGTACTTATTATTTGGATTTTATTTGTTGGTTTTGAATCTTGCAAGCTGGGAAACATGTCATGACGACGCAGAGGACAACAACCATAACAAACAGTTCAAACTTGGTAGTATTATCTGTGTGAAAGTGCCAATACAGACCCGCTCATGAACCGACGTGTGGTCGGAGTAGTTTTCTTAATGGAGGCATTTGAATGCGCCCAGGGTGCATCTTCTACCGGGCGTGCATCAGGCGAGGGATGGGTAGTAACTGTTGTCGCCTGTACACACTCAGTTTACCGTTGAATCCAGTTCCCCAAGAGCTGAAAAATGAACTGATGTCGCCGCCTACCCACTCGTTCACTTGAAGAGACTCCAATGGCGATCCGAGGGGTGAGCCTGCTGGATATGGACTTCAGCAAGGAGTTCCCCTTTGAGTTTGTCGTTCAGTCCTATGGCTGCACCAAGTTGAATGTGATGTACACCAATGATCCGGACTCGATGAAGCTCTGCCTCGCCGAGTTCAAGCAGTACCTACAGGACGAGAAAGCACAAGGTCGCAGGACTTAGACCTTGTGCCCATCCATTCGTCTCCTGACAGGGACCAGCGGATCACCGTCGCCCAGGTATGTGTGCGGGATAAGGTTCTTGTCTACCACTACTATAGGGCCATCAGAGGTTCTGGAGCATTCGCCCGTTTCATCGGCAGCACCGACTGCACCTTCGCTACGGTGGAGAGAAGGAATAACGTGACGATTAGGCCATCTGGTGCAACAAGCTTGTCGACATCCAGAAGCAATACAAGATCATCGGCAACGGGCAGGAGAAGGACTCCGTGGTTGACCTCGCCGAGACCATCATCGACCCCTGATACGCCAACATGAAAGAAGACAACGATACCAAGGACCTGAACATGTGGGAGGTACCTCTGAATCTAGCCTACATAACCTACGCGCCAAGGACGATACGCATGCTACGACATGTACAGGCGGATCTTGGACATGAGGGCGTGTTTGCTTCCCGTAACCGACGAGTACACGGACAGCCGCATCGTCATGATCAAGCGTGCCAGGAATGTCTAGATGTTGTACTTTATCTATTTATAAGCACCTTTATCATCTAAGTGTTTCATGCATTAGCCTATGTGTCGTAGATCAAGCGTGCCAGGAAGGTCTAGATGTTGTACTTTATCTGTTTATAAGCACCTTTATCATCTAAGTGTTTCATGCATTAGCCTATGTGTCGTAATTATCTGTTTTGTCCAAAATATTTCTTTTAAGAACGCATTAACCTGTTTGCTTTTTTTAGTGGCTATTTGCTTATGTATGTAACTAGTTCACTTGTCCGTTTAAAAAAACTAGTTCACTCGGCTGCCGTGCTTTGAATCTCCTTCCTGCCAACATATTCCCTTCTCGTGGGACCCAAAGAGGTCTCATACACAGACATATGGGACCAACCACCTATCCATTTGTAGTTCTTTATTTTGTTCAATCTTTCATCCTCTTCCTATACAGCGGCTGGCCATCCCTCTACTCCCACACATTGTCCGGCGGCGGCAGCTCCATCGGCCCACCCTGCACCCGAACAAGTCAACCCTCGTACTCCCCTCCGCCTGCGTCTTCCCCCGCTCCGGTTCGTTCAGTCCGAGGTCTCGACGTCATCCTCCGCCTTGATGCTCTCTCCGCGGTGCCGCCATCTGTCATTCCCAACATGGTCAGCAAAACAAGAGGAATCGAGAGACAACTATTCGTCGAGAGGCTGACAGTCCTGGGCCCACCAGGTCCATGGCCTAGGTTTTGTTGTTTAACATGGGAAGCCCATGGCATGTTTCAACATTTTTTTGGATCCAGAAGGTATCAAGCGGCCTCTGGGCCTCCCAACCTATCTTGTCTATAACATCAACAACCCAAGTTATGTTTGTTTTTTCAAGACGACGCATAGCTCACTTCTATTTTTCTATAAGAATGCAAAACTGAACCTATGTTTTCTATAAGAATGAAAAATTGAACCTATATTTATATCTCATTTTATTATATATATATAATAGAAACAACATAAGGTTCCATTAAACCTGTCATTCGTCCAACCATTTTATAGACCTTCCCGCTTTCTTTATTTTTTGTTTTCATCAATCCTGTATCTGAATTTTCTCCCACTTTATTTTTTGATGTAAACTGAGTTTTCTCCCAGTACTTTTCCCTAGAACCAACTCAACTGTCCCACGTCTAGCCTAAAAAATAATAATATCCCACGTCCTATTAACTCATCAAATTAAAATGATATTTTATTTCGTAAGTTGAAAGTTCTTACAAAATAATAATAATAATTGTTTATATATAACTTGGCAAGTTAACTCCTAGTGATTATGTATATAAGCTTGCAAAGATTTTACCGACCGATGCAGTAATAGACGTGCAATCATGTGTTTATGTTTTTGTAACATTTCGCCCATCCCAACATGATATTTTCACCCAGCCCAAAGAAGTCCGGGATTTCGAGAAAATGCAAATGGGCTTTAAATTCTACCATATATATAAACGAGATGCATAGATGCTACATCATTGTTTCACCCAACCCACCAATGGACTAAAAAACAAATAGATTGGATGACATGTGGGCCAGTAGGTTGAAGCCTACCAAGGCGTTGGATTTACATCCAACGGCCAGCATTCTTCTTCAATCTCTCGTCTTCTTCCCCCAGGGCTGCCGGGACTGCCTGCTCCAGCCTCCAGCGTCCAGCAGCGTTGTTTTGCGCGCCTTAGCGAAATGCTACCCTGCCGACGGCCAGGCCATCCCTCCACTCCGCACCTCCTATTATTCTCTGTCGAGTGTAGGCCCACCCGCACCCAAACCAGTCAAGTTTCCCACTCCTCTCCGCTCACGACTCCACCGCCGCCTTCCCCATCTCCGGTCGTTCCAGCCTAGGGCCTCGCTGTCGCCCATTGCCTCGCTTAGCCAAGCCAAGCGAGTCAACAAACGAGTCATCGGAAGAGGACTGAACTTGGAGAGCCTGACGGCTAGGACCCACGAGGTCCATGGTCGCACACAAGGAAAGTTCCTCCTTATTAAGCTGTTTCTGCCCCCTGACAGCTGGGACCCACCGGCTGTATCTTCGCATGGAATGAAGTGCCTCCTTGTTATGCGAAAAAATTTATTCCTCCCATTGACAGCTGGGACCTGTCAGATTTGGTGGCTGACTTGTGGGCCTACTAAGCAGACGTGTACGCATGGCTTTGTCAACTTAATCAACAAATGATTCTTGCAGCTGGACCGTTGGATGTTAATCCAACAACCGTGCTCCTTCTTCAACCTCTGTTTGCTCCTGCCTCCCGTGGGCGGCACCATGCGGCAAAGCTTCCGCACCAACCAGTCAAGTTTCCTACTCTTCCATCTGTGACTCCACCGCCGCTGCCCCCATCTCCGGTCGCTCCAGCTTAGGGCCTCGCCGCCGTCCACCGCCTTGCGTGCGCCGCACGGTGTGGTCAACGTGGTGAACAACCGAGAGTCATCGGAAGATGACTGTACGTGAGAGGCTGACAGTGGGGACGCACCACGCCCATGGACGCATGCATCCTTTTTACCCTGAAAAATAATGTTTTCTCCCCCTGACTGCTGGGACCCACCAGCTACATCTTCGCATGCAAGGAAGTGCGTCCATATTACGGGCACAAAAAAATGATTCGCCCCCCTGACCGCTGGGACCCACCAGCTACATCTTCGCATGCAAGGAAGTGCCTGACAGTCGGGACCCACCTGGTCGAAGCGTACATAGCGTTGTCATTCTGGTCGCGAACGTGTACGTACATATGATCGGTCTGTCTACAGGCTGCAACGATGAACCGTGGCTGTGTAAGGAAGGGCACTTGTCGTAGTAGAGACGCGCATGTGTCGTAGTAGAGGCGCGCACGTAGCATCTACACGTACGTACAACGGCCATGTTGCAAGAAAGTAAATACGGCCACGTACGTACATACATGCGGGGTCTCAAATGCCTACTCGCGCATATGTACGACCAGGGCTCGTGTACATGGTTGTGGCTGGGTCGAAACGGAGAAACTGCGTCGTCGTCGTGTTCATGGGGAGCCAACGGAATGCGTTATGTTCATCGGGAGGCAACGGAACACGTGCTGTTCATCGGGAGCCAACCATCTTGGACGGAACAGGCGATGGAAACAAGGCCTGGCATACCGTAGAACGGAGGAAACGGCCTTGTGTTCGACCGGCCACGATGGAAACGGGATCCTGTTCATCGGGAGGGGTCCGCGCATCAAGAACGGGAGGAAACGGACCTCCACGGTGGAAACGGGTCCCGTTGATTGAAGGTGTGGCGCATGCCGCCAACGGAGGAAACGGACCTCCTATGATTGAAACGGGGTCCTGTTGATTGGAAGGGGTGTGGCGTACCGCAAAACGGAGGAAACGGACTTGTGTTGGAGCGTTATGGTCGAAATGGGGGTCATGTTCATCAGGAGGGGTGTGGCGTACCGCAAAACGGGACTCCACGAGATATTGTTCATCTCCACCGTCGACTGTCTCCACGGGCTACTGTTCATCCACCGTCGACCTCCTCCACCCTCCACCTACGACTGTTCATCCACGGGCTCCTGTTCATCCAGCCTCCACCGCGCGCTCTCCTCCACCGGCTACTGTTCAACCAGCCCTCTCCACGGGTCCTGCTCAACCACCCTCCACGGGCTATCTGTTCTTCCAGCCTCCACCGCCATCGCTCAACCAGCCTCCACAAAGCTATGCTCAACCAGCCCATCACGGGGTCTGATACGTCTCCAACGTATCTATAATTTTTTATTGTTCCATGCTATTATATTATATGTTTTGGATGTTTAATGGGCTTTATTACACACTTTTATATTATTTTTGGGACTAACCTATTAACCGCAGGCCCGGTGTAAATTGCTTTTTTTGCCTATTTCAGTGTTTCGCAGAAAAGGAATATCAAACGGAATCCAAACAGAATGAAACGTTCGGGAGAGTGATTTTTGGAACAAACGTGATCCAGAGGACTTGGAGTGGACGTCAAGAAAGAAGCGAGGAGGCCATGAGGCAGGGAGGCACGCCAGCCCCCCTGGGCGCGCCCCCCCACCCTCGTGGGGCCCTCGCAGCTCCACCGACCTACTTCTTCCTCCTATATATACCCATATACCCCGAAAGCATCCAGGAGCACCACAAAACCCTATTTCCACCGCCACAACCTTCTCATGCCGTGAGATCCCATCTTGGGGCCTTTTTCCGCGCTCCACGGAGGGGGAATCAATCATGAGGGCTTCTACATCAACACCATAGCCTCCGATGATGTGTGAGTAGTTTACCACACCTTCGGGTCCATAGTTATTAGATAGATGGCTTCTTCTCTCTCTTTGGATCTCAATACAAAGTTCTCCTTGATCTTCTTGGAGATCTATTCGATGTAGTTCTTTTTGCGGTGTGTTTATCGAGATCCGATGCATTGTGGGTTTATGACCAAGATTATCTATGAACAATATTTGAATCTTCTCTGAATTCTTTTATGTATGATTTGTTATCTTTGCAAGTCTCTTTGAATTATCAGTTTGGTTTGGCATACTAGATTGATCTTTCTTGCAATGGGAGAAGTGCTTAGCTTTGGGTTCAATCTTATGTGTCCTTTCCCAATACAAAGAGGGGCAGCAAGGCACGATTGTATTGTTGCCATCGAGGATAAAAAGATGGAGTTTATATCATATTGCTTGAGTTTATCCCTCTACATCATGTCATCTTGCTTTATGCGTTACTCTGTTCTTATGAACTTAATACTCTAGATGCATGCTGGATAGCGGTTGATGTGTGGAGTAATAGTAGTAGATGCAGAATCGTTTCGGTCTACTTGTCGCGGACGTGATGCCTATATACATGATCATGCCTAGATATTCTCATAATTATGCACTTTTCTATCAATTGCTTGACAGTAATTTGTTCACCCACCGTAACACTTATGCTATCTTGAGAGAAGCCACTAGTGAAACCTATGGCCCCCCGGTTCTATCTTCCATCATATAAGTTTCCAATCTATTTTTACTTTGCAATATTTACTTTCAATCTATATCATAAAAATACCAAAAATATTTATCTTATTATCTCTATCAGATCTCACTTTTGCAAGTGGCCGTGAAGGGATTAACAACCCCTTTATCGCGTTGGTTGCAAGGTTCTTATTTGTTTGTGTAGGTAAGAGGCGACTTGTGTGTGGTTCCTACTGGATTGATACCTTGGTTCTCAAAAACTGAGGGAAATACTTACGCTAGTTTGTTGCATCACCCTTTCCTCTTCAAGGGAAAAACCAACGCAGTGCTTGTCGGCGTTCTGGGAACGGGGGTCCCCAGACTTGCGTGCCTGCGGCCCACGGCGTGGCTCTGTGAGCGGGCCCATACGACCCATCTTCACCAGCAAGCACTCAAGACCCTCGCGAGGGGCCAAGCCTCGCGAGGCGGATGACACAAGACCCCTTCTGGAGCGGCCTCATCAGGTTGGCTCGCGAGGGGCAGAGAGATCAAGGCAAGACAAACCTCGCGAGGTTCTCGTGACGTGAGCCATGACGACCGGGACCAGGCGGGCGCCAGGCAGGCGCCAGCACGCGCAGTGTCCTTTTTCCCTCTTTGGTGCTAAGGAGGCAAGCACGGGCGCGAATTACCGAGGCGTCAAGCAAATGTTTCCTTATCAGTGCAACGAGACCAAGACCAGCGGGACGCCAAGACGGAGGTCACCATGGAGCCCAAGGCAGCGTGACCACCAGAGCCTTTTGCAGGCGAAGACTGCTTTTGTCAGGATAAGTTGTACTAGCTGTCCCCTTTCAAATTGGCCATTGTTGGCTCCCTTCCCACTCACTATTTGGGAAGAGGACCAGCGCCGCTATAAATAGGACTAGCCACCACAGTAGGAGGTATTGAACCCTCACCCACGCAAGTTTACCAAGCAGAAGAACACCTCGCCTCAGGAGGCTGTTCTTGCCCTTGTACTGTTCATCCTCAGCCCAAGAGGCAATCCACCACCACCACACTAGAATAGGGTATTACACCACAACGGTGGCCCGAACCAGTATAAAGCTTGTGTCCTTTGTGCTGTGAGTTCGTCGAGTTAGTCCGTGAGATCTTAGCAAAGCTAGGACATGGATCGGTAGGGGGAGATCTTCGTGCGCACCCCAGTGTTCGAACCTTGAGGGTTTTGCTGGAACCCGTGATCCGACATATGGCGCGCTAGGTAGGGGTGCACCGGAGCTCTTCTTCCACCACTCGATCCGCTTGCTGATCCTTTGGCGCTCTGCGGTTCCGATGTCCGCGACTCAAGAGCCGACATCGCCACCGGGCGGCTCGGCCGACCGGCGGTGCCGATGCCCAAGAAGACCTCAACCTCGCGCCCAGCAGCACGCGGCACCGCCAAACACCGCCGTGCGCGAGCGGCGCGGTCACTCGCCCTCTGCTCTCACTCCACGACAAGTGCGAGCGGCTTCGAGGGCCTCAAGCCACGTTGTCGCCACGGCGCCGCACACTCGGCGGGAGCAGGCGAACATGAGGGTCGCGCTCACGGTGGCTCGAGAGCTGCTGCGATGCCGGTTAATGGAGAGCGGTCGGGATGCTTTGCTGGAGTGCGTCGCTGAGCTATTGGACGTCGCGGCTTCAGGAGTGCCACCTTCAGATTCGCCACGCCACAAGCTGCGGCCGGGTCGCATGGCGGACCACTCCGCTCCGCGATGCCCACAAAGCGCACCACCGTGCTTCAGCCGACACCAAAGGTAACCACCGAGCTGCACACCCACGCTACACACACACCACCACCGCTGGGCGCGGGCACGAGCGCCGCCACCTACGGACTGGGCGGTATGCAACCCTACCATCCTCGAGGCGGCACGCTAGGACGGGCGACATGGAGCGTGGGGCATTACGGCCAGGTCTTCGACGCGGCGGCCTCGGAGGCCTACGTGCCCCGCATGGTGGACCAGGAGTAAATGCTGGAAGACAACCCTGGCTCGTTCCTCGAGCCGGGCTGGGAGGAGGAGGCGCTAGAAGCTGGCACCTTTTAGGAGCCATCCGGAAGCCTCACCAACCGCACCGGCCACGACAACTACGGGGTACCACTAATCCCTCAGGAGCAAGCTTACGCTAACCATGAGTCGCAGGAGGATCAGGTCACACAACGGCTGGCGGCCCCAGCTCGACGACCACCCTTCCGCCAGGGGGAGCGCACTGGGGGCTGCAGGAGAGAGGTCGGGAGTCGGACCCCTCCTCGCGCCGCACGGAGCAAGGCGTCCCCCGGAGGTAGGCCCTCTGCCGGGGAGGTGATGGAAAGCCTACCGCCGGCAGAGGACCTGTGGTCGCCGAGGGTGCCGCTAGCGTCCCCTTTGCCCCTTGGTGTCGTCCTGGTTTTCGGTCGCCCCCAATGGTGGTCGAGGGCGGCGCAAGGCAGGGCCCTCGTCTAGCGATATGAAGTAAGGCTCACGCTTGTGAAGATCACCGCCTGTGACACTCTCACGTAATAACGAGTGGGACTGTACATGCCCCGGAGTCTCAGGAGTGCCGCCCTCGGGCCTCGGGGGCTCCCTCCCACGTCCTAGTGGCAGCACTTAGCTCCACGCTGGTGAGAAGACATGAAGACTAGACTAGGCGCCGGACGCGGCCGTTTGCTTTTGATCTCTTTTCTGTAGCTCTGTCTTCTGGATTTGGATTTAAGTTTAAGTTGAATTTTCATTGATGCGCGCGGGGGGGGGGGGTGCCTTTTCTCGTTCGAGCGATTTCTTGTTGTCTGGTTCTTGCCTTATTTCGGAGCTCACGCCGGTTGCCTTCCCCTCACGAGCCCCTTGAGAGCAAGACTGGGCGTGGCACACGCGTGCCGCGCACGCGCCAGCGCCACAGCTGACGTTTACCTCTCACGAGGCCCCCTCGGATGGATCGGCAGGCTTCTCAGGAGCCCCGGAAGCTCACGACCCCATGACCCAGTTCGGGACTTGCACTGGCTAAGGTAAGCCGCGACCGAAAACTCGCCACCGGACTCACGGTCTCACAAAGACACATACCCAGCTTGGCATAGAAGAATAAAAGCTGCGATTTGTTTACATGAGGGGCTCCCCCTCTCAAAATGCTCTTACAATCTTTAGGGGTCGCGCCCAAGTTTTTGCATACAGGATAAACAGCAGGGAGACATGAGATCAGCCGGATATGTCACTCGCTGCCTCCTGTGTCATCTTCAGACGCGACGGGCGGGCGTCGCTGCCGCTGCCGCTGGCATCGCCCACTTTTCGCCGGCGCCGCATCGCTGCTGTCAACCACGCCGCTTTCGCTCGCCGCGATTACCACCGCTGCCCTCGTGGTTAAGTCCCTGACCAGCGCATCCACGTTGTCCACCACCCACTGTGCCAGTTCACCCCGGATGGTCGCGGGTACGGGGGCAATGGCAGCGTCGAAGTCAAAGTTGGGGTCGGAGTTCTGAAGATTTCTGAAGACACGGGAGAACGCGCGCCCGAGTAGGGCGCGGCTCCTCTCTTCCACGAGCTGGCGAGCTCTATTAGATCGAGCTTCCAGGCGCGTCACCACGTCAGAGAAGAAGCGTAGGTGATTGGCGTAGTCGTTCGAGTGGGGATGCGGAGCATTCTCGTCACAGACATGGCCCAACGCCGCGTTGGCCCTGACCCTAAGGTCCTGAAGCATGGGGGTGTGCTCACGCTCCAGCGTCCACCGCTGAAGCACTTCCTCCTGTTCGCTCGCCAACAGACTCAAGGCCAAGAACCCGCTTCAAGAGAGAGCAGCTCGGGCGCAGCGGAGGCCAATTCGCCAAGGCCAGGACCCGTGGCTGCCGTGGCCTCCTCACGCCTCTCCACCTAAGCTAGCCTGGGCCTAAGGGCAGCGGCCCTACCCACAGCCTCCGTCTCCGCAAGCTTCAACCTTAGGTCATGCCAACCCTCAAGGCCCGCGCGAACCTCGGCGATCGACCTCCTCCTGTACCTTGGCCTCACGAGCACCGACAAGATCTTCGCTTGGGCAACTTGACGCCCCTCATCTCCACCGCCGAGCTCGAGGCTGCTCCACGGCTTCCAACGCCAACGCCTCGCGCTCGATCTCTTCTTCTTCTTCAAGCGCCCCTCAGCCGATGCAAGGGCGGCTCAAGCGCTTCCACTTGTTGCTTTCTAAGGAGGCGCCCAGGCTTGAGCTCCCACGCTTCTCCGCTGCCTCGCGGGCGGCGGTCAGCTTCGGCCTCCTCCAGGGCTCGGTAGCAGGCTTCACGCGAGGTCGCGATAGAAGCTTCAGCCTTCGCGTTATCAAGCTCGCGCTGGTGACGCCCGAGGTTGATGGCCACCTTCAACTTGTGCCGCCTCCGCCAACCAAGACCTCGGCTCGAGGCGCCAGACGACACCCGTGAGCTCTTCACTGCGGTCGGGTCATCGCGCCCATCGCCTCCCTGAAGAGCTCATGATGAACAACGCTCCATCCGTGCTCGAAGTCGAGCGCACGGCCCATCTCATCCTCCACCACGGGGTCTGCAGGCGGGGCCCGAAGCGGCACGCCCCCTCCCAACAAAGGGCTGGGGGCTGGCGCGTGCCTGTAGGCCAACCAGGCCTCGCGAGGGGCCCGGGCGAGTTGGGGCCCGCTGCTTGAGGAGGCGCCCAAGACCGAAGCCATCCAGCCACCGCCCACGATCGAGGAGGAGCCTCGCATGCTCGCCAGTGCTCCAAGCAAGGCTATGAAGGAGGGACGACGGGGGCGTAAGCTCAAGGCGCCATGGAGGCAAGCGCGCCCCTGCAACCGACCCCGCACCAAGCGCGCCATGCAGGCTCGGGGCGCTCAAGGTCAGCGAGGGAGACGAGGAGAGAGGAGACAGCTTCTCGGGAGACTTAGCGTCTATGGCGGAAGGGACCCTGAAGAACCAACATCAAGGAGGAAAGCAGCACCCAAGAAGCCACAAAGATACAATACTTACTCGTCGACAGCGATGTACTTCCTCCGCTTCAACGGCCCGAAGATGCCGCCGCTCGGGGACCTTTTCCTCTTCTGGAGCTCCTCAAAGTCCATGCAGAGCCGACGAAAGCGTTGGACATGGAGGTCAGGGTGAGGTAAAACAGGGGAAGCGCTTGAAGTAACCGCTTCAGGGACGCCAAGCTGAGGGGAGTCGTCGGACGCCATCATGCAACGGCCTACCGAGGCCTCAGGAGCTTCGGCCTCAGGAGTCGCATGCTGCGTCACTCCCACGGCTGCCGCGTCAGGATAAGAATCACAGGCTCCCGAGGACGATGCCTCGGCAGCCCCAGATGGCATTAGCACCCCAGTACTAGGGCCATCGGTCTCGGACGGTGCTCGCCTCCCTGCATCCACACTCGGGGTGAGCTTGGCGCCGGCACCAAAGAGGGGAACCACGTTGACGGGGTTCTCGTGGGACCCCACCAGGTCGTCTGGGCGCAGCCCCCACTTGTCAAAGGAAGGCATGTGCTCCATGAATTCCTCCTTGTTCGAGCAACGGTACAACAAATAACTCTTCCCAGGCATGTCGTCCGACAACGGAACGCCCGCCAAGACCCCAAGCACCATCTGTCGCGTCTCAAGAGGGAGCCCGAACTCCTGAAGCCTCATATGGTCCTTGCTATTGAACAAGGACCACATCGGCCGAGAATGGCGCTGAAGAGGAGCGACTCGATGCCGGAAAAACTCCTTCACCACCATAGGCGCAGTTACGCCACGGCCCCTCAACCACTTCAGCCCGAGCCAGACAGGGACACGACAAGGGCTCGCGAGCTTCTCGTGGCCCCAGCTGGAGTTGGGGATGGCGGGCGCCGACGGAGAGTGAGCGGGCTGAGCGCTCCAACATCAACAAATACCCATCGTGTACGAAACTCGCTTGGGGATGGAGGAAGCTCGAAGTCGATCCCTACGCCAGCCGTCGCAGCCACAGCCTGGAAGCTCAGGCATCCCAAGCTCTGCCGGGGTCAATCAGATGCAACGAGAAGAAGTGGCGAAGAAGGGACACGGAAGGGGCAATGCCCACCATGGCCTCGCACACGAAGGCGAAGACGGCAAGAAGGGTCACGGATTGGGGATCAAGATGCAGCATATGGATCTAGTAGTGTTCAAGCACTGCGTTGAAGAAGGCGGAGAAAGGAGGGACCAAGCCGGCCCAAAGGGCATCAATGAAGATTTAGACCTTGGGGGCAACCCGATCAATGCGAGTATGAGACGCAGGCCAAGCCGCCTTTCCGCCACTCATTGAAACCGAAGCGAGCATGGGATGCACCTGCCCATGGCCTCATCGCTGAGCACCAGCGACACAATCAAGGGCTCGGGCGGCCGGAGGCGACCGGTCAAGACATAGGTTTCTTCCCCTTATCCGCTTGTTTGGGGTCCATGGCGATGGAGTGAGCAGAGCTCAGGTCAGATTGGAAAGAGGAGCGGTGTCCCAGGGAAGCAGAGGAATTGAGGAAGTATGGCGCGGACGATGGAAGAATAACTGTGTAGGTTGCGGTGGTCGCATAGCCAAGCGGATTCCAAGGCAGCGTGGGGAAGCGAAGATGCCTACGTCCAATCAACCGCCATGCTTTGACCAAGGCCGCAGGCTATAAGGGCCCGCGGTGCTCCACACTTGACCCTTGGCTTCGTGATACGTCTCCAACGTATCTATTATTTATGAAGTATTCATGCTATTATATTATCCATCTTGGATGTTTAATGGGCTTTACTATGCACTTTTATATTATTTTTGGGACTAACCTATTAACCCAGAGCCCAGTGCCAATTTCTGTTTTTCCCTTGTTTCAGTGTTTCGCAGAAAAGGAATATCAAACGGAGTCCAAACGGAATGAAACCTTCGGGAGCGTGATTTTTGGAACGAACGTGATCCAGGAGACTTGGAGCTGAAGTCAGGGAAGCTTTGAGGTGGCCACGAGGCAGGGAGGCGCGCCTGCCCCCCTGGGCGCGCCCCCCACCCTCATGGGCCCCCTCGTGGCTCCCCTTACCGACTTCTTTCGCCTATATATATACATATACCCTTAAAACATCGGAGAACACAATAGATCGGGAGTTCCGCCGCAAGCCTCTCAGAATCACTAAAACCAATCGGGACCTGTTCAAGACTCACCGGAGGGGGGATCCTCACCGTGGCCATCTTCATCATCGCGCGCCTCCATGACGAGGAGGGAGTAGTTCACCCTCGGGCGCAGGGTATGTACCAAGAGCTATGTGTTTGATCCTCTCTCTCGTGTTCTTGAGGTGGTACGATCTTGATGTATCGCGAGCTTTGCTATTATAGTTGGATCTTATGATGCTTCTCCCCTACTCTCTTGTAATGGATTGAGTTTTCCTTTGAAGTTATTTTATCGGATTGAGTCTTTAAGGATTTGAGAACACTTGATGTATGTCTTGCATGTGCTTATTTGTGGTGACAATGGGATATTCACGTGATCTCGTATGTTTTGGTGATCAACTTATGGGTTCAAGGACATTGTGAACTTATGCATATGGGTTGGCACATGTTTTTGTCTTGCCTCTCCGGTAGAAACTTTGGGTCACTCTTTGAAGTACTTTGTGTTTGTTTGAATAGATGAATCTGAGATTGTGTGATGCATATTGTATAATCATACCCACGGATACTTGAGGTGACATTGGAGTATCTAGGTGACATTAGGTTTTGATTGATTTGTGTCTTAAGGTGGTATTCTAGTACTAACTCTATGATAGATCGAATCTAAAAGAATAGCTTCGTGTTATTTTACTATGGACTCTTGAATAGATCAATCCGAAAGAAAAACTTTGAGGTGGTTTCGTACCCTACCATAATCTCTTCGTTTGTTCTCTGCTATTAGTGACTTTGGAGTGACACTTTGTTGCATGTTGAGGGATAGTTATATGATCCAATTATGTTATTATTGTTGAGAGAACTTGCACTAGTGAAAGTATGAACCCTAGGCCTTGTTTCCTAGCATTGCAATACCGCTTACGCCACTTTTATCATTAGTTACCTTGCTGTTTTATATTTTCAGATTACAAAAACCTATATCTACTATCCATATTGCACTTGTATCACCATCTCTTCGCCGAACTAGTGCACCTATACAATTTACCATTGTATTGGGCGTGTTGGGGACACAAGAGACTCTTTGTTATTTGGTTGCATGGTTGTTTGAGAGAGACCATCTTCAACCTACGCTTCCCACGGATTGATAAACCTTAGGTCATCCACTTGAGGGAAATTTGCTACTGTCCTACAAACCTCTCTGCACTTGGAGGCCCAACAACGCCTACAAGAAGGAGGTTATGAGTAGACATCACTTCCCAAGCCAAGCCCGAGCGCTTTTGGGCCCGGGCATCAGAGATGCTCTGAACGGGTCCCTAGACTTGCGGATAACCCACAAGTATAGGGGGCAGTTGTAGCCTCTTTCGATAAGTAAGAGTGTCGAATCCAACGAGGAGCTAAAGGTAGAACAAATATTCCCTCAAGTTCTATCGACCACCGATACAACTCTACGCATGCTTAACATTTACTTTACCTAGAACAAGTATGAAACTAAAAGGACTTTGTAGGTGTGGAAGGATAGGTTAGCAAGAAAATAAAGAGAGCGCAAAATAAAAGCTAGGGGCTGTTGTAAGTAAAGAAGCAATAAAGTAAATATAGCGAGTGTGGAAAAGTGGTGGTAGGAGTTGTGGAATTGTCCCTAAGCAATTGACTACGTTACTAGATCGATAATCACTATTGCAATTCTATTTGAGGGAGAGGCATAAGCTAACATATCATCCCATACTTGGAATTCTATGCACTTATGGTTGGAACTCTAGCAAGCATCCGCAACTACTAAAGATTCATTAAGGTTAAACCCAACCATAGCATTAAAGCATCAAGTCCCCTTTTATCCCATACGCAAACAACCTACTTACTCGGTTTGTGTTTCACCACCACGCAACCCACCATAAGCAAATCATAAACATATTGCAAACCCTACAGCTGGAATCCTCACGCTATGCCGACACGGAGAGCACAATAGACAGAACCAATAATAAAACATGCAACTCAAACCAATCATAGCAATTCATCAATCACCGATAGGACAATGGAAATCTACTCAGACATCATAGGATGGCAACACATCATTGGATAATAATATGAAGCATGAAGCACCATGTTCAAGTAGAGGGTACAACGGGTTGCGGGAGAGTGGACCGCTGAATATAGATGGGGAAGGTGATGGAGATGTTGGTGAAGATGGCGGTGGTGTTGGTGAAGATCATGGTGATGATGATGGCCCCTGCAGCCTCCGGCTCCACCGAAGCAAGGGGAGAGAAGCCCCTTCTTCTTCTTCTTCCTTGACCTCCTCCCTAGATGGGAGAAGGGTTTCCTCTTATCCTTGGCTCCCATGGCTTGGGAGGGCAAGAGCCCTCCGAGATTGGATCTATCTCTTTTTCTGCATTCTCTCCGCCTGCTTTCACCGCTTCGTATATATGGAGATATGTAACTGATTGGCCTAAAGCTTCGCCGTGATTGTTTTTCTGAAAATTAGGTTTCTTGTGGCAAAAGAAGAGTGTCAATCATTTATAGGGCCCACGAGATAGGGGGCATGCCCCGGAGGGATGGCATGCCCCTATCTCGTGGCCACCTCGGCATCGCCTCGCTGATTCTTCCTCCCAAAAATCACAAATATTCCCAAACAATTCTCCGTCTGCTTTTATCCCGCTTGATTCCGCTTGATATTGGGTTTCGTGAAACATAAACATGCAACAAACAGAACTGCATCGGCAATCGGATCAATATGTTAGTCCCAAAAATAGTATAAAAGTTGCCAAAAGTATATAAAAGTTGAATAATATTGGCATGGAACAATAAAAATTATAGATACGACGGAGACGATCAAGATCCCCAAGCTTAATTCCTGCTCGCCCCTAGTAGGTAAATGATAAAAAGATAATTTTGATGTGGAATGCTACCTAGCATAATCTTGATCATATATCTAATCATGGCATGAATATTAAGACACGAGTGATTCAAAACAATAATCTATCATTTGACATAAAAACAATAATACTTCAAGCATACCAACCAAGAAATTATGTCTTATTGAAATAACATAGCCAAGGAAAGCTCATCCCTACAAAATCATATAGTCTGGCTATGCTCCATCTTCACCACACAAAATATTCACATCATGCACAACCCCGATGACAAGCCAAGCAATTGTTTCATACTTTTGACGTTTCTCAAACTTTTTCAACTTTCACGCAATACATGAGCGTGAGCCATGGACATAACACTCTAGGTGCAATAGAATATGATGATGGGGGTTATGTGAAGAAGACAAAAAGGAGAAAGTCTCACATCAACTAGGCGTATCAACAGGCTATGGAGATGCCCATTAATAGATATCAATGTGAGGAGTAGGGATTGCCATGCAACGGATGCACTAGAGCTATAAGTGTATGAAAGCTCAAACTGAAACTAAGTGGGTGTGCATCCAACTTGCTTGCTCATGAAGACCTTGGGCATTTGAGGAAGCCCATCGTTGGAATATACAAGCCAAGTTCTATAATGAAAATTCCCACTAGTATATGAAAGTGATAACTCAAGAGACTCTCTATATGAAGAACATGGTGCTACTTTGAAGCACAAGTGTGGTAAAAGGATAGTAACATTGCTCCTTCTCTCTTTTTCTCTCTTTTTCTCTCATTTTTTCTCTTTTTTGGGCCTTCTTTTTTTTTGGCCTTTCTATTTTTTTATTTATTTTTTATTTTTTTATTTTTTCGTCCGGAGTCTCATCCCGACTTGTGGGGGAATCATAGTCTCCATCATCCTTTCCTCACTGGGGCAATGCTCTAATAATGATGATCATCGCACTTTTATTTACTTACAACTCAATATCTAGAACAAAGTTATTACTCTATATGAATGCCTCCGGCGGTGTACCTGGATGTGCAATGATCTAGCATAGCAATGACATCAAAAAACGGACAAGCCATTAAAACATCATGCTAGCTATCTTACGATCATGCAAAGCAATATGACAATAAATGCTCAAGTCATATATATGATGATGATGAAAGTTGCATGGCAATATACTCAGAATGGCTATGGAAATGCCATAATAGGTAGGTATGGTGGATGTTTTGAGGAAGATATAATGAGGCTTATGTGTGATAGAGCGTATCTTATCACGGGATTTGGATGCACCGGTGAAGTTTGCACCAACTCTCGAGGTGAGAAAGGGCTATGCACGGTACCGAATAGGCTAGCAATGATGGAAGGGTGAGAGTGTGTATAATCCATGGACTCAACATTAGTCATAAAGAACTCACATACTTATTGCAAAAATCTATTAGTCATCGAAACAAAGTACTACGTGCATGCTCCTAGGGGGATAGATTGGTAGGAAAAGACGATCGCTCGTCCCCGACCGCCACTCATAAGGAAGACAATCAATAAACACCTCATGCTCCGACTTCGTTACATAACGGTTCACCATACGTGCATGCTACGGGACTTGCAAACCTCAACACAAGTATTTATCAATTTCACAATTACTCGACAAGCACGACTCTAATATCACCACCTTTATATCGCAAAACTATTGCAAGGAATCAAACATATCATATTCAGTGATCTACAAGTTTATGTAAGATTTTATCACTAACCATGTGAATGACCAATTCCTGTCATCTCTCTAAATAGATATAAGTGAAGCAAGAGAGTTTAATTCTTTCTACAAAAGATATGCCCACGCTCTAACAATTATAAGTGAAGCAAAAGAGCATTCTACTAATGGCGGTTTTCTATGTAAAGAGAAACAGGCAATCCAAACTTCAAATGATATAAGTGAAGCACATGAAGCATTCTATAAAGCCACACTCAAAAGATTTAAGTGAAGTGCAATGAGCATTCTATAAATCAACCAAGGACTATCTCATACCAGAATGGTGCATAAAATAAAAATGAAAACTAAATGCAAAATACACTCCAAGACTTGCACATAATGCATGAACGAAACGAATTCGAAAACATACCGATACTTGTTGAAGAAAGAGGGGATGCCTTCCGGGGCATCCCCAAGCTTAGACGCTTGAGTCTCCTTGAATATTTACTTGGGGTGCCTCGGGCATCCCCAAGTTTGAGCTCTTGCTTCTCTTCATTTTCCTCATATCGAGACATCCTCGATTAGACACTACATCCACACAAAATTTCAACAGAAAACTCGGTAAGAGCCGTTAGTATAATAAAGCAAATCACCACTCTAGGTACTGTTGCAAACCAATTCATATCTTGTTTTTGCATTGTGTCTACTGTAATATAGCTTTTTCATGGCTTAATCCACTAATATAAATTGACAGTTTCATCAAAACAAGCAAACTATGCATCAAAACAGAATCTGTCAAAAACAGAACAGTCTGTAGTAATCTGAACATTCACCATACTTGATACTTGAAAAATTATGCCAAAATTAGGAAAATAAACAATTTGTACATCAAGACAGTGCAAAAATAATCAGAACCATTTGACATTCCGTTAAAAAAATTAAAATTTGCGCACTACAGCCAAAGTTTCTGTCCTGCACCGCAAAACCAACAAGCATTGTAAACATCCTAAAGGCAAACCTTGGCACATTATTTTTATAATACAATGGAATTGTACAAGGATAATTATTTTGTTGAAAAGTTTCTGTAATCAAGATTCACAAAGTTGCTGTGAGCATGAACAAAGTTCAAGGAGCTCTCCCACTTCAACAATGCTTGTCTTTCTCACTTTCACTTTTCCTTTTGAAAAGTTTTAGGTTCCCTCTTTAATTTTTTTGTTTTTAAACTATATAAAAGCACTCAACAGAAATAAATGACTCTCTAAAACTTCCGGGTTGTCTCCCTGGTAGCGCTTTCTTTAAAGCCATTAAGCTAGGCATTTATTGCTCAAGTAATGGGTCCACCCGGATCCCAAGGTATATCAAAGCCAATTTTAATTAACAATGACTTGTAATTTAGTAGTGAGCACAAAGTAACATATATCAAGCAACAACAAAGTCTAACTCTCTTCCTATGCATTGGCATGTCATAAAAGAACAATTCATGCACACATAGTAAAGGCCAATGCATAGTATAAGCAGTTTCTTGCAATTTCATCATATTGGAAACATAAAGAGGCGGAGATAGAGTTCCTCTCTCATAATAATTGCAAGTAGGAGCAGCAAGAACATGCATATTACATTCATCAAAATTAACATGTGCAATGGTAAAAGGCAACCCATCAATATAATCCTTAATAAACACAAACTTCTCCGATAAAGTGTAGTCGGGAGAATTCAAAAAGATAATAGGACTATCGTACGTGGGTGCAATAGCAACAATCTCATGTTTAACATAAGGAACTATAGCAAGTTCATCTCCATAAGCATAATTCATATTGGCATCTTGGCCACAAGCATAGCAAGCATCATCAAAAAGGGATATTTCAAGAGAATCAACGGGATCATAGCAATCATCATAGAAATCATCATAGAAATCATCCTTCAGTAAACACGAAGGGAAATTAAATAATGTATGAGTTGGAGGGTTACTCTCATTAGAAGGTGGGCACGGGTAGCTAATCCGCTCTTCCTCCGTTTGTTCTTCGCTCTCCTCATCATCTTTTTCATCCAATGAGCTCACAGTTTCATCAATTTCTTCTTCCACAGCTTCCTGCAAAATATTAATCTCTTCTTGAACAGCGGAGAATTTCTCAATATATGGTTTACCATAGGCATTAGAAGCATAATTATCATGACAATATTGAAATATGGCAAAACTTTCAGATTTGTAAAGAGTAGCATCATATATTTCAATCAAAGAAGCAATCTCATAAGCACCCTTAAAAGAAACAAATTCTTCAATTTGTTGAACATCATAGTAATTGTAAACACCCTTAGCATACGAAGATACGATTCCATTATCACTAAACTCACATTGGTAGGGAAGGTGTTTCTTAGGGTTTTCAGAACAACAAGTAACATCATATATTTCACATAAATTCCAAGCATGGCATTGCAAACGTTGAATTTGATCCCATAATAATTTCCCTTTTTCAGATATACGGTGTCGCACATAACAAGCATGCTCATCTAAAGATTTGCCCTCAACTAAGCTAGTTGGGGTTTTAGCACGAGCACAAAGGGATCAAAGATGATCCAAGTAAAAAGCTTCAGTAGTGTGATAGATTTTGAGTGGTTCTTCAACCACTGGTTCAGTAGGTACAACTAATTTTTTTGGTATTTTGCGTTTCCTACCCATAACTAAAGATAGAGAACAACTAAGGACAGCAAATAAAAATTACTTAGTGATAAACCAAACAAGCACACACGAGAATATTCACCCCATGCTATGACTCCCCGACAACGGCGCCAGAAAAAGGTCTTGATAACCCACAAGTATAGGGGATAGTTGTAGCCTCTTTCGATAAGTAAGAGTGTCGAACCCAACGAGGAGCTAAAGGTAGAACAAATATTCCCTCAAGTTCTATCGACCACCGATACAACTCTACGCACGCTTAACGTTTACTTTACCTAGAACAAGTATGAAACTAAAAGGACTTTGTAGGTGTGAAAGGATAGGTTAGCAAGAAAATAAAGAGATCGTAAATAAAAGCTAGGGGCTGTTGTAAGTAAAGAAGCAATAAAGTAAATATAGCGAGTGTGGAAAAGTGGTGGTAGGAGTTGTGGAATTGTCCCTAAGCAATTGACTACATTACTAGACGGATAATCACTATTGCAATTCTATTTGAGGGAGAGGCATAAGCTAACATATCATCCCTTACTTGGAATTCTATGCACTTATTATTGGAACTCTAGCAAGCATCCTCAACTACTAAAGATTCATTAAGGTAAAACCCAACCATAGCATTAAAGCATCAAGTCCCCTTTTATCCCATACGCAAACAACCTACTTACTGGTTTGTGTTTCACCACTCACGCAACCCACCATAAGCAAATCATAAACATATTGCAAACCCTACAGCGGAATCCTCACGCTATGCCGACACGGGAGCACAATAGGACAGCACCAATAATAAAACATGCAACTCAAACCAATCATAGCAATTCATCAATCACCGATAGGACAATGGAAATCTACTCGACATCATAGGATGGCAACACATCATTGGATAATAATATGAAGCATGAAACACCATGTTCAAGTAGACGGTACAGCGGGTTGCGGAGAGTGGACCGCTGAATATAGATGGGGAAGGTGATGGAGATGTTGGTGAAGATGGCGATGGTGTTGGTGAAGATCGCGGTGATGATGATGGCCCCCGCAGCGCCTCCGCGCCATCGTAAGCAAGGGGAGAGAGGCCCCTTCTTCTTCTTCTTCTTCCTGACCTCCTCCCTAGGTGGGAGAAGGGTTTCCTCCCGATCCTTGGCTCCCATGGCTTGGGAGGGCGAGAGCCCTCCGAGATTGGATCTATCTCTGCTTCTGCTGCTCTCCGCCTGCTTTCACCGCTTCATGTATATATGGAGATCTGAATCTGATTGGGCTGAAACCTTTGCCGTGATTTTTTCCGCTTGATATTGGGTTTCAAAACATAAAACATGCAACAAACAGAACTGCACTGGGCACTGGATCAATATGTTAGTCCCAAAAAATAGTATAAATAGTTGCCAAAAGTATATAAAAGTTGAATAATATTGGCATGGAACAATCAAAAATTATAGATACAACGGAGACGTATCACTTGCCTGCATGTGGCCCACGGCGTGGCTCTGTGAGCAGGCCCGTACAGCCCATCTTCACCAGCAAGCACTCAAGACCCTCGCGAGGGGCCAAGCCTCGCGACGCGGACAACACAAGACCCCTTCGGGAGCGGCCTCATCAGGTTGGCTCGTGAGGGGCGGAGAGATTAAGGAAAGACAAACCTCATGAGGTTCTCGTGACGTGAGCCACGACGACCGGGACCAGGCAGGCGCCAGGCGGGCGTCAGCGCGTGCAGTGTCCTTGTTTCCTCTTTGGTGCTAAGGAGGCAAGCGCAGGCGCGGAGTACCGAGTCGTCAAGCAAAGGTTTCCTTATCAGTGCAACGAGACCAAGACCAGCGGGACGGCAAGACGGAGGTCACCATGGAGCCCAAGGCGGCGTCACCACCGGAGCCTTTTGCAGGCGAAGACTTCTTTTGTCAGGATAAGTTGTACTAGCTGTCCCTTTCAAATTGGTCGTTGTTGGCTCCCTTCCTGCTCAATATTTGGGAAGAGGACCAGGGCAGCTATAAATAGGACTAGCCACCACAGTAGGAGGTATCGAACCCTCACCCACGTAAGTTTACCAAGCAAAAGAACACCTCGCCAGAGTCTGTTTCTTCCCTTGTACTGTTCATCCTCAGCCCAAGAGGCAATCCACCACCACCACACCGAGTAGGGTATTACACCACAACGTGGTCCTAACCAAGATAAATCTTGTGTCTTTTGTGTCATGAAGTTCGTCGAAAGTTAGTCTGTGAGATCTTAGAAAAGCTAGGACGTGGATGAAGGAAATATGCCCTAGAGGCAATAATAAAGTTATTATTTATTTCCTTATATCATGATAAATGTTTATTATTCATGCTAGAATTGTATTAACCGGAAACATAATACAGTGTGAATACATAGACAAACAGAGTGTCACTAGTATGCCTCTACTTGACTAGCTCGTTAATCAAGATGGTTATGTTTCCTAACCATAGACATGAGTTGTCATTTGATTATGGGATCACATCATTAGGAGAATGATGTGATTGACTTGACCCATTCCGTTAGCTTAGCACTTGATCGCTTAGTATGTTGCTATTGCTTTCTTCATGACTTATACATGTTCCTATGACTATGAGATTATGCAACTCCTGCTTATCGGAGGAACACTTTGTGTGCTACCAAACGTCACAATGTAACTGGGTGATTATAAAGGTGCCTCTACAGTGTCTCCGAAGGTACTTGTTGGGTTGGCGATTTCGAGATTAGGATTTGCCACTCCGATTGTCGGAGAGGTATCTCTCGCCCACTCGGTAATGCACATCACTATAAGCCTTGTAAGCATTGCAACTAATGAGTTAGTTATGGATGATGTATTACGGAACGAGTAAAGAGACTTGCCGGTAACGAGATTGAACTAGGTATTGAGATACCAATGATCGAATCTCGGCAAGTAACATATCGATGACAAAGGGAACAACGATGTTGTTATGCGGTTCGACCGATAAAGATCTTCGAGAATATGTGGAGCCAATATGAGCATCCAGGTTCCGCTTATTGGTTATTGACCGAGACGGTCTCGGTCATGTCTACATTGTTCTTGAACCCGTAGGGTCCGCACGCCGTAAAGTTTCAATGATAGTTATATTATGAGTTTATATGTTTTGATGTACCGGTTAGTTCGAGTCCCGAATGAGATCGGGACATGATGATGAGTCTCAAATGGTCGAGACGAAAGATCGATATATTGACGACTATATTCGGACATCGGAAAGGTTCCGAGTGGTTCGGTATTTTTCGAAGTACCAGGGAGTAAGGGAATACGGGGGAAGAAGTATATGGGCCTTATTGGGCTTTAGGGGAGAGGGAGAAACAGGCTGTGCGCGCCCCCATTGACTAGTCCGACTTGGACTAGGGGAGGGCGTGCCCCTCCTTCCTTCTCTCTCTCCCCTTCCTTGACTCCTACTCCTACTACTTGAAGGGCGGAATCCTATCGCCGTGGGAGTAGGACTCTCCGTATGCCGCCATAGGGTCCGACCTCTCCCTCCTCCACTCCTTTATATATCGGGCCGGGGCACCCCATAGACACAACAATTGATCGGTTGATCTTTTAGCCGCAAGCGGTGCCCCTCCACCATAGTCCACCTCGACAATCAGAAGCGGTGCTTAGGAGAAGCCCCGGCCGGTAGAACATCATCATCGCCACCACGCCGTCAGGTCCGATTTAAACTCTCTCAACACTCGCTGGATCGGAGTTCGAGGGACGTCATCGGACTGAACGTGTGCTGAACTCGGAGGTGTCATGCGTTCGGTACTTGACCGGTCGGATCGTGAAGACGTATGTGTAAGTGCATCTAGTGCCACCCCTAGTTGGTTTTGGATTATTGACGACAAATGTGGTTGAGGGACTAATGCTGTCGTGGAATTAACACGTCAGATGTCCTTAGTGTGAGGACTTAGTCGCGAGGCCAACGCATCTATGTGGTAGCTTGAGAGGGGTTGAGCGGAATCGAGACACGCGACACAGGACAAGGGTTTAGACAGCTTCGGGCCCCGGGAAACATCATCCGGTAAAAACCCTACATGCTGTTTGAGGCTAGATCTCATTATCATCACGAGGAGTCGCCAGAACCGCTCTCCTCTAGCTGTGTCTAGCCCTAGAGATTGTTTCTTGCTTGTAGCCTGTCCTCTTTGGAGCCCTGCCCTCCTTATATATGTTGAAGGGCGGTTACATGTGGAGTCCTATTAGATTAGGACTAGTCTATCTTTAATACAAACCGTATACAAGTCCAGGTCTTAACTCCTTGTAAGAAAAATATTCCTTATGCCTTTCCTCTTAAACCGCCCACAATAGTTGAACTGCCTTCGGGCCATGGGCCTCATCGTCCTTCCGATCCGCCACCGGTTACTAATGAACCGCTAAGACCGAAAGCGGTAGCCCGTGAACCGCCAAGCTCCGGGGGTTACCAAGGTCCGCCTGCATCGCCGGTTAACTTCGCCGGTTTACACCAAGGGTATATCCCCACATTAGCCCCCAAGTTTAGCTCGGATTTATCCATGGTAAACTTACGCTGCAAAATAAACACCAGAACAAATTTGGCAGGTTGTACTCCGGGTTAAGAATTCTTGTAGACCTGCACCTGATCGTCCTTGTCATTTCCTTCTTCTAGAAAATCCGGTTTAATAGGCCAGCTTCATAATCAATTTGCTGACATTGGTTTGTCACAGAGAAATATTGTGAAGAATAACTTCCTTGACTCAGCTCCCAATGCTTAACAAAAATATTGGTCTTTGAAATACTCATCTGATCTTCAGCCGGTTTAAGAATGTAGAACTTTGCCGGTTTACAAATATTGATGGCACCGGATCATAACTGTTTGTTAACATCAGCTTTTGAAAATATACCTTTTATATGCCTATCACTTGTAGCCCTCAACTCTTAAGAAGGTAACGTAATAACAGCTTAAGATTTGCTTCAATATGAATGTCACAAGCTTGAAGAAATCCAGGTTGTTCATCTCAATCACTAGTCAGAACTGAGTATTCCACATATGTAGCCCCCAAGTGCCGGGTTGTCATGCTTGCATCAACCTGGGACTTGTAATTTCCTGCTGCTCATAAAACCTTCAACCAGTGTAGCCCCCAAGGGCCGGGTCATTATGCAAATAATGAGCAGGACTTTGAAAATATGATCATGTAGAATATAACAAGAACGTAGCCCCCAAGGGCCGCTCAAGAAGATAATATTGAGCTAGGACTCTATATATAATTCATTGAGAATAACATTATATTATGTAACTCCCATCATGGGGCGTGAACCCACGCCCACAAGGTTGAGAGCTTTGTGCTTTATCAACTGAGCAAAGGATCCTTCAATAATAGATGAAAATTTGTGTACCTTGAATTGTTGACAGAGCAATTGGTAGCCCCAAGGGCCGCTCATTATAATATGATGAGTCGGGTCTTCAATAAGGTGAGCAAACAATGACTTTGCATTAGCCCCCAAGTGTCATGGTGCATGCTTGCAGCGACATGAGACTTGCATATTTGATATAATCTCAACTTTGAATAATGTAGCCCCCAAGTGCCGGGTCGTGAGCCTGCAGCGACTTGGGACTATATCATATTCATATCCATTGCGCTAAAGCGACTTTTGAAAACCTCAATCATAATATTAATAACCATAAAAATCCAGCCATGTTGGCTATTTGAATAATATAATCCAATGATTTATGTTTACGATTCCAATGGCGCAATCCAAATATATAGTGGCTAATTTATAGTCCAAAGCCAGCCGGTTTAATAAACACCGACAATTTCTCATCATAGACCGGCGATTTATCGATAAAGCTGTGCCGGTTTAATAAACGCCGATGATTTATAATCATGCTTTATTCAACCTGTTTCTCGCATACAACAAGTTTAAAGTGTCTCCGGCGGTTTATCACGGACGGGTCATAATGCCCAACATATAACCCGGTTTATAACCAAGGCTGCACTTAAGAATAATCAAATATGAAATATATCATACCGTGATATTGAATCACATCGTTGGTTTACCAACTTTTGTAGTAGAGGTAATAACCCAAATTTTGAGTACCGAACTCCTTCCATATTGTGCCGGTTTATGATAAACTGCATCGGGTTGTGATAAACACCGGATTAACCATATATAATATCATGCGACTTATAGTCAAAACCAGACCGGCGGATAGTCTCCGGATTATGATTTGATCATGTATCGACAATTTGTAATTGAAAGTCAAGCCGGGTTAATGAACACCGTTTACTCCATAATAAGGTGGTAACATAAAATCAAACCGCGATAGTCTCCGGATTAGATTTGACCGTGTCCCGCCAATTTGTAATTGACAGTTTGAACTGGTTTAACAATGTCGGTTTAAAACGCAACAAAAATCAAATAACAATTATGAAAAATATGGAAGCAAAGGCAATGATAAGACCGCTTGCAAAAAGAGGCTTTACCGAGCCGATCGATGGTGTTACCATGGTCGGACACGACCAAGCTCCCAATAAGGTGTAGCTATGGTTCAAGTCAGCCAGTCCCCAATCAAACCGTGGCATTATGCCGATCAAGTGGCGTGGCAATGGTTCGGTTCACCAAGCCCCTAAGTGACTCTATGGCCTTAGGCCGATCAAGAAGCGTGATCGGTTCAGACTTGACCATGTCCCTGTGATCCGGTGGCTTTCGCCATCAAAAGGTGTTGCATTGGTTCGACACCACCAAGCCCCCAAGTGATGTTGTGGCACTAGGCCGATTAAGAGGCGTGGCTATGGTTCGATACGCACCAAGCCCCAAGTGATCAATAATATGATAAGCCAATAAGGCATGATACCCATGTTTGGACCGCGCATCATGGCAGCATGTCCTCTTTGGCACCCTTTAACTTTTTGCAAGAGATAAATCCTTCTTGAACCGGGATTTTGAACCGGATTTGAGAGCTTCAAAGCTTTGTGGGAGACATTTTCCCCTTGAGCCGGATTTTAAACCGGAATCCCTCTTTTTAAGCCGGAAATTTTCTGACGGCCTTTAAATTTGCACCAATATGGCGGTTTAGGGTCCTGCATTAGACAACTTTGCAGGCCAAAGTAATTGCTCTTTTAAAGAAAACAATATAAAATATACTGGATGGATTTCACCTGATATGTCACCCGCTTAATATCCACCGCGGGGTTATACACCAGTACGGACAAGAGAGTCGGCCGCGGCATTGTTGATTTAGTCCACACTGCGGGGCGGCGGTTTGTGGTCCGTTCATCAGCGTGATATGCACAAATGTCGGTGTAGAATAGCTAGCTACGCCGTCCGTAGTAGGGCATCACTTTCATAGTGAGCACTTGTCCTCAGATAAAAGATATAGGCAAGAGTAATTGTCTTCAAACAAAGTATGTGCGAATAGGAGGGATAGCGCCCGATTCACCCGACAACCGATAAATCGACCGTGGCATTGAAATCTGGTGCGACAGGAAGAGATGGCACCATCATTGTAATTCGCACGGATGGGCGAAGTTGGTCAGATGTTGATGTAGATCGAGCAGCACGGCGTAGTTTGTGCACGCCAGGTCTCTCATGGATGTGAACAACTATCCCGACTTACTTTTGGATGCCATTGATATAGTGATCGACCGAAGCCGGGTTAATACCAATGGCGATTTGACCATCTCTTGTCCTTACACGGTGTGCCTCTCAAGTCCCCGCGCAATTTGTCTTCTTCTGAATTTTCCTCTAATGGCTTCAACCTTGGACAATCACAGACAAAAAATACATGGTGCGCCCCCACACGAGTGTCCGTGATCCGGATCTTTCTTTTATGGAACCCCAACCCAAGCTGGCTGTTGACCGGGAATCATGAACAGGTAATGTTGTTTTGTAACGGAAAAACTCTCTCCTCTCGATGTTATCCTTCAACGCTGATGTTAAGCATTTCATTCAACCACCAATCAATCCAAGAATCATCTGAATACTTATATCCAGATCGGTGCAAACTTGGTGCCCCTTTGTTTGACTTGTCTTTGCAAATCGCCAATGTCAATGTAACTATCTCGTAATGCACTATGCGGACGGCGGCTCGACACTCAATAAAGGATTCTTGGCAGGCCCTGCAGCGGAGACTCGGCAGAGCCTTGGCGGTCACGGCCTCTACGGTTTCCAGCAAAGGACGGCCCGGCGACACGAGAGGTCGGCATCGACGGAACTGCTGAGCACAGGAGCCAAAGACAGAGTGATTGGAGCAGAGGCAAGGGCGACTCAGCGGATACGGATGTGGTAGGCGGTCGACCGCAGTGGAGTAACCCAGCGGAGAGCTGCTCAAGTGAGAGTTCGAGATTAGGCCAGCACAACGGCAGCTCGCAGCGGGACCGGGCGGTTCAACCGAAGCGGCGCCAAGCCGGGCTCGGAGCAGACCAAGGGCGCATAAGGGCGGCTCAACACGATGTAGATAAGTCCAGCGCCAGGGCAGTGCTATTGCGGGTTGTGCTCCTAACTCCCATCATCAGTCGCGGCGGCGGCGGCGGTTTGTATGGCGACTCGCGGCGGGAGTAAACCGGCGAGGCATTGGCGAGGCCGGCTCAGCTGTGATGGTTGAATCCGGGCGGCGGTTTGTATGGCGAATCACGGCGAGAGTAAACCGGCGAGGCATTGGCGAGGCCGGCTCAGCTGTGATGGTTGAATCCGGGTGGGTCAATATTGACCCGAGGCGACTCCGGTGAGAGGCGAGGCGCAACAGCGATTTGGACCGGAAGTCGGGTGAGACGCAACAGACGGCGGCTTGAATCCGGGCACGGCGCGATGCAGCGATTGAGGTCGGCCGACGGGGGCAGCTTGTAGGCGAGGCCATGGAGATGGCGTGGTGGCATAAAGCGGAGCCGGACGGACAGGCGCGTCCGAGCATGAGCCGGTGGCCGACGCAGGAGGCCGGCGCAGCGCCGTTGCAGGGCAGACGGCGGAGGCTGCGAGCAGGCAAGAGCTGGCCCGGGCTGCGCTGGGGCACGGCAGTCTGGTTGGAGAGGCGACGGGAGGCCGACGCAGGCAACGGGATGGGCTGGAGGGACGGGAGGCCGGTGCAGCAACGGGAGATCGGGCGCAGAGCCAGCTAGCCGGGCTGCAGAAGCCAAGAAGCGGAACCGACGGACAAAGCGCCTCAGTATGGCGGAGCCGGTGGCTCGGAGACAGTGCGAGTCCGTGCCCACAACCAACTCTCCCACCGGGTCATGGCTGGTTTGACCATCCCCTTCTTTATATATTTTTTTCAACAGTGTATGTACTCCCGTCTTTGCACGCAGAAGATGCTGCCCGGGCCGTGGCTCTTTTCTTTCGCTGTTGATTTCTTTTTGTGATGACGTGGAGAGCAAACAACACAAATGTGGTACTTTGGCCTTGGTCAATGTATTGATGGCAGGACAGTATACCGGACGGTAGAGTAGCAATCTCGTGACTTATGCACGCATGAATTCCTATCGGTCTTGGCCTCTTCCAGCAAAGGCATCCAACATCGATCCGCTTCGATCATTGTATATTGAAGGAAGTAACAATAGCAGCTTGGTGATTTCAACGAGTAGACGATCTCCGCAACTTGGTGATTTGATGATCCGAGTAGTATGCCCAATTAGATTTCAACGAAGTTGACGGTCTCCGCAACTTGGTGATTTCACGGTTTGATGGATTGCTAGATGTCGCACAACAGTCACCGAGAAAGCTGATCGCCCCACCCAATTGCGCAGTGATGCAAGGATTAAACTCCTGCTTGCCGCTTTGACTCAAAGCAGATCGGCCGGTGACAAATGACGGATAAACCCTAATTTTTCCTTGAACCTTAAATCTTGTATATATCGCTCCGCCGGTTGCCATAGAGATGATGTAGATCTTTCCAAAACTCGCTCTTCTTCATTTGGAAAATTGCAAGCTTCTCGAAACCTTGGGACAGATCCCTTCAAGAACTCAACACCACTGCGCGATGCCCCACTTGGGCGCCAACTGTCGTGGAATTAACACGTCAGATGTCCTTAGTGTGAGGACTTAGTCGCGAGGCCAACACATCTATGTGGTAGCTTGAGAGGGGTTGAGCGGAATCGAGACACGCAACACAAGACAAGGGTTTAGACATCTTCGGGCCCCGGGAAACATCATCCGGTAAAAACCCTACATGTTGTTTGAGGCTAGATCTCATTATCATCACGAGGGAGTCGCCAGAACCGCTCTCCTCTAGCTGTGTCTAGCCCTAGAGATTGTTTCTTGCTTGTAGCCTGTCCTCTTTAGAGCCCCGCCTCCTTATATATGTTGAAGGGCGGTTACATGTGAGTCCTATTAGGATTAGGACTAGTCTATCTTTAATACAAACCAGATACAAGTCCAGGTCTTAACTCCTTGTAAGACAAATATTCCTTATGCCTTTCCTCTTAAACCGCCCACAATAGTTGAACTGCCTTCGGGCCATGGGCCTCATCGCCTTCCGATCCGCCACCGGTTACTAATGAACCGCCAAGACCGAAGCTGGTAGTCCGTGAACCGCCAAGCTCCCAAGGGTTACCAAGAAACTGTCTGCACTGCCGGGTTAACTTCCGGCCGGTTTACACCGCGGGGTATATCCCCGACAAATGCGTTTGTGAGAATTGCAGGATAACGCAGGTAGTGTCCCTCATTGATTCGGTTTACCTACCGGAGACGACCCCTAAAAATGTATGAAGACATTGAAGACAATGGTGGTAAGTGAAGATAATCACATTGAAGACTATGACATGAGAAGACATTGAGTGAAGACTATGGAGCGCGAAGACTGTGTTGTTTCGTTGTTTCCTTTTCTTCTTTGTTGAGTCGAGGAACCACCGCATCGTTAAGGGGTCCAAGTGATCATAGTCGTAATGACCAAGTGATGCTCAACCTAAATCCCTATGTCTTCGAGCGAAGACAATGTGAGAAAAACTTATCCAGAGTGGATGAGTCACTTTGCTTGTAGACCAAGTAAAGTTGTCGGAGTGTTTGAAATCTGACCGTTGAACACGTGTCGGCCTTTAGTGACCTGTGGTCATTTCGACATAACAGGTCGGGTTGCCTAGTGGCTATAAATAGCCCACCCCTACACCATAAATTGGTGGCTGCTCAGATTTAGTGCACGGCTTTTGTCGCTTGAGAGCAACCCACCTCAAGCCTTTGAGAGAGAGAAACTTACAGGACAAAGCCCAAAACACCCAGAGCCAAAGAGTGTTAGGCATCATCAAGTTTTCCGTCTGTGTGACTCAAGACTTATTACACTTGGGGACCGTGAATCCTCCACCGGTTAGGCGCCGCTCGAGCATCCAAGAGTCATTGTGGATTGCCGATGAACGCTGCTCTGTGAAGGTTCGGAAGTCTACCTTGAAGACTTACCAGAGTGATTGGGCGAGGACTGTGTCCTTAGCTCAAGGGGAATAAGGTGAAGACGCGGTCTTCTCGAGTTGAATCTCAGCCTCCCTAACTGATGTACAGCTTGTCACAAAGAATCGAACTGGTCCAACAAATCTTGTGTCTTCAACTAGTGACCGGTTCTATCCCTTCCTCCTTTACCCTAAGTTTGTCTTCGTGAAGTCTTTGCTTATATGTCTTATCCGCTTGACTTCACCGCTTGACTTCTATTGTTGTTTGGCTTCATACTATCTTCCATCCCGATCTTTACTACATAGCTGCTATTAGTCTTGTCCGCTCACATTATTGCATACTTGACTATGGCTTGCTTGTTGTAGTTATCTTCCGCTGCATATCAACTAGGTCATTTTCGTTGTTTGTCTTCAAACATCCGTGTTTTGAAGACTTTCATAAAAATCGCCTATTCACCCCCTCTAGTCGATAACTAGCACTTTCAATTGGTATCGAGCAAGGTACCCTTTGTTCTCAGGTGATTCGTTTAACCACCGGAGTTTTAGCTATGTCGATCGCAGGATAATCAAGGTCTCCGCTGCTTGCCCCGTGTTCGATGGAACCGACTATCCTTATCGAAGAATAAGATGCGCATGCATCTTGAAGCCATTGATGTCGACTCGTATGTCGTCAAGAACGGCGCTCCTAAATCTTGTGAAGGTGTCACCCCGCCGATGTCAAGAAGTTCATTCAACTGACTCCACCGCAAAGAACATCATCTGTGGTCATCTCGACCAAAGGACAGATGGCCGCAGAGTGCTCGAAACGCCGGCTTAGTCTGGGATCGCTATCCAAGGTCAACGGCGCCTCAACCCAGAGAGATCAAAGAATCAGTGTTCTTCGTGAACCTCTTCAACCGCTTCAAGAGAAACGACAATGAAAATGTCCACCACGCTTGATCGCCTCACCGACATCACAAATGAGCTTCATGCTCTCGCGCCACCGAGGTCACCAAGCATGAAATCGCCAAGACACTACTAAGATCACTTGACAGATCTTTTGACACCCTTGCCCTCATGATACAAGAACGCCCCGACTTCAAGACACTCGATCGGTCTGATATACTTGAGAGGCTCAACACACATGAGTTCCAGCTTATCCGAGAAAAGAGATATCTATGGTCCAAACTATGGTCAACTCGCGCTTTAAAGGCAAAAGTTGTTTCTCATCCAAGAAGAATCTGATCGCGTTCCGATGATCCTCAAGACATTGGAAAGGAACTTGCTATGCTTGTGAAGAAGTTCCGTAAGTTCACTAGGAAGAAAGGTTTCAAAGTCTTCACGATCCAGCTCAAGAAATGATGAAGCTTCCACCAAGACTACAAGAAGAGAACCTCACACAAGTGCAAGAAAACCGACACTATATCTCCGAGTGTCCACAAGGGGACAATGAGAAGAACAACAAGAAGAAGAAGAGCAAGGAATATGATTCTCGATGACAAGAAAAAGAAGAAATCTTCAAAGTCTTCTTCCAAGTCTTCATCAAAGTCTTCATCGTGATAAGAAGAGCTCATCCGCAAGGCTCGTGGCTTTTGTTGGCAAGGAAATGGATTCAGAGGAGGAGTCTGCTCGAGGAAGTGGAGGTGGAATCAAGAGGAGTCCGACCCGGCGCTGTAAGTCCGGCTTTAGCCACAGCCTATGTTGCCAAGTCCATCTTCAACATCAAGACAATGACTTCTACACCAACGTCAAGCCGATGACAAGGACGACCTCTGCCCCACTTATCGCTTCATGGCACGCGGTGCCAAGGTAAAATCACGGATGCCTACTTTCAAACATCAAGTGAAGATGACTCGATTGTAATCCAAACCCAGCTACAAAACACTTGCTAAAATTGCAATCGAACAACAAAGAGCTATGGAACATACTCAAAAACTGTTAGACAAAAGCGATGACCTGTTGACGCGAAATGACACGCTCACAATCCTTAGTTGAAGACATTAAAATCTTCATGCTAAGTACCAAGAACTTGAAAGTCGCCATGAAACGCTATCGACTACTCATGAAAGGATCTCCTATGATTATCTTCAAAGGAAGCAAGAGCTTGAGAAATTGAGAGCGGCTCATGAAGATCTTCAAAAGAGAATGAGTCACTTCGCCACCAATGATCAGTTCCGCCAGATGGATTTAAACCACCATGTCTAAAATGTCTTGAGCGTGATATCACTACCTCTCGCTGTTGAATGTTCAACTGCTGCCATCGTTGCATTGTCTTCAACTACCAATGTGGTAATTCTAACCTCTCGCAGAGGATACCACCGCCATTGTCGATGAAAATGCTAGGTTGAAGACATTGCTTGAAACAGGATGTATAAAGTCCGAAGGGCATCGACACTTTATGATGTCCTCAAAAGCAGATTCTGAACTCAAACCCTAGGAAAGAGGGTGTTGGGTTCAGAGGAAAATGAATGTTGATGGTTCCATCGAAGCCCGAGCAAAGATCCCAAAACCACATGGGTTGTCAAAGGGACCTTCAATGGATCCATCCACCTTATCCGGCTTTACCTGTGCTAACCCTATTATCATTGATGAACTTTGATGCAAACTATAAGCTGTTCAAGAATCGAATGGTGAAGTGTTTGCTGTATATTGGTACTAATCGCAGGAATGGACCGCCTATGAAGAAGATCTGGTTCCCAAAATCTGTCTTGAGAATCTTCCATGAATGTCATCATGACACCACCGGGAAGAAGACAAACCCTGCACTAAAGGCGCCATATGGTCCAAAGGCTTCATATGCAGAGAGACTCACTTGAGTCACCCTAACGCCAATGTTTTGCAGGAAACAAGACTCAAATTTATGAATATGAGCGTGTGTCTCAAACCGCTATGTTCATGTAATCTAAGAACTTTTCTCGCTTATTCATATGAGTATCACTCATCTCCGCAAGGCTATTTGCTAGGGCTCCAAAGTCAAATACTCAGATGCTGCACTTAGACTCATTGTTTCTAAGCCACCCTCAAGATGTGGGTGGTTAAGAAGAATTAACTCTCTTTGCAGGAAGGGTCTCTAGCCAAAATCAAAGGCGCCTCGATGCTATTGTCGGGACCTAAAACATCTTGTAGGGCACAAGATCAAATGCCCAAATGGTCTCACTATGTATTTTGTTCCTGAATCGCTTGCCATTCATCCCATCAGTCCTAATCTTGATTTAAGCTTAAATAATCTACTTGCTCATCAAATATTTATGCTTCACAATGCTCTTGGTGAAGCTTCTATCCCCTAACTGCATCAGAGGGTATGACACCTCATGCTTCGTAATGGATTATGGACAAGGATGCACTAATCATATGACTGGTGATCAAGTCTTCTCATGGACTCAACCTTACGCCTATCGACAAGAGTCACATCACATTTGTCGACACCGGTAAAAGCAAGTCTTTGAAGGGTATAGGAAAGATGATCTATACATGGTAGATTTCTCAACAGGTCCACAGCCTGTCAGATGTCTTCTTGCAAAAGCCTCGTAACGTCGGGCTCGCATCGTGAGGTCAGCATGTCCGGAATGAGGAACTTACACACACTCGCCAAGAAGAAGCATGTCGAGGCATCAAGCTGTTAAGTTCAAGAAGGATCATTTGTGTGGTGCCCGTGAAGCCGAAAGATGACTAGGCAAAGCACCCTCAAGACAATCATGACGACATCTCAACCCTTCGAGCTGCTTCACATGGATTTGTTTGTCCCTACTCATTACTCTACCTCATAACAACTGCTTGTCTCTATGGCTTCGCCATTGTTGATGACTACTCAAGATACACATGGGTGCACATAATTTCTAAAGATTGAAGTGCAAGATGTCTTCGATGATTCGCCAATCGAGCAATGAACAATTATGGCGCCAAGATCAAGCATATCAAGTGATAACAGATCAATTCAAGAACACCGGACTTGATCTTTATCTCGATACCATGGGAATCACTCATGAGTTCTCTACTCCATACACACCCCAAAGAAATGGCATCGTGGAGCGCAAGAACAGAACCTCATTGAGATGGCTCAACAATGCTCGACGAGTACAAGACACCAAGAAAGTTCTGCCTCAAGCCATTGATACAGCTTGTCACGCCATCAACCGTGTTTATATCCATAAGCTTCAACAAAACATCCTATGAGCTCCTTATCGCAAGAAGCCAAATGTCGCCATTTCAGAGTATAGCACACTAGACGAAGCTCCACCCAAATAATCTATCAAGCTTAATGGGAACTCGGTGAAATCATGCCTTCAAGCACAAATTTCAAGAGGAACTTATCATTTCTGCACCTAACCAACTCAAGACAATGCTCACTCAAGACAATCCTTCAAATGATTTACAACGATCAAGATGAGCAAGGTCTTCGCCCAGCTTCATCCTCGAAAGGTAAATGAAGTACAGATTGAGAAGATAATCGATAACATCAACGCACTGTCCGCTTACTCGCCAAGAGCAACACAGCTAGCAAATTTCTATGGGCACTTTTCCTTTGTATCAATATCGTAACCCAAGAAAGTTGTCAAGATTTTATGGAACCGAATGGATTCAAGCTTATGCAAGAAGAACTTCAACAGCCAAGCTAGATAATGTTTGGGAACTTGTCAAGCGCCCCGACCTCACAAGCATAACATTATTGGCACCAAATGGATATATCAAACAAGCAAGATGAGCATGGTCAAGTCGTCGTAAACAAAGCAAGGCTTGTGGCTCAAGGATATACTCAAGTTGAAGGAATTGACTTTGATGAAACATTTGCTCCTCAGTAGCTAGGCTTGAAGCTATTCGCATACTACTAGCCTATGCTAACCACCACAACATCTTGCTCTATCAAATGGATGTGAAGAGTGCATTTCAATGGCAAGATTGAAGAAGAAGTATATGTCACTCAACCACCGGCTTTGAAGATCCAAAACATCCCGATATGGTGTACAAGCTAAATAAAGCATCAGATGGCCTCAAACAAGCTCATCGCTACCGGTATGATACAATCAAAGACTTCAAGAGCAAAGGCTTCAAACCTGATCCCTTGATCCCACACTCTTCACGAAGACATATGATGGTGAACTGTTTGTATGCCAAATATATGTGGATGACATTATCTTCGCCACACCAACCGTAAGTATAGTGATGAGTTTGGATACATGATGCAAGAGCAATATCGATGTCCATGATGGAGAGCTCAAGTTCTTCCTTGGTCTTCAAATTCACAAGAAAGAAATGGCATCTTTATATCTCAAGAAAAATACCTCCAAGATTGTCTCAAGAAGTTTGGAATGCAATAATGCAAAGGATACACGACGCCAATGCCAGCCAAACACCACTTGGGTCCCGACGACAATGTTAAAGAGTTCGATCAAGAGGTATACCGCTCCATGATTGGTTCCTTACTTTACCTATGTGCATCTAGGCCATATATTATGCTTAGTGTTTGCATGTGCACTCGATTCCAAGTGGCACTAAAGGAATCGTGATCACTTAGTTGTGAAGTTTAATTCTTCGATATTTGGCTCACACCCCAACACTCGGATTATGGTATCCAAAGGGCTCAAAATTTGATTTAGTTGGATTTTCGGATGCTGATTATGCTGGTGACAAAGTGGATCGCAAGTCTACATCAGCACATGTCACTTTCTCGACGATCACTCGATGTTGGTCTTCAAAGAAGCAGAACTGTGTCACTCTCAACCGCAGAATCTGAATACATTGCTGCCGGATCTTGCTGTTCTCAGCTTCTATGGATGAAGCAAACTCTCAAGGACTATGGAATCAATCGACACAAGTACTTTTTTCATGACAACGAAAGCGCCATCAAGATTGCCAACAATCCAGTCCAAGCACTCAAGACAAAGCACATTGAAACTCGCCATCATTTTCTCGTGGATCATGTCATGAAAAAGATATTGACATCATTCACGCCAACACCAAGAGCAATCGCGATATCTTCACAAAGCCCTTGGATGAGAAAAGGTTTTGCAAGTTACGTGTGAGCTAAATATCTTGAATCCTCAAATGACCTGTGATCAAGCACACATACTAACACTTATGCATGTTGATGACTTAGATGTGCAACACACTAAGTAACGATATCTTCAATCAAGAAGACTTACATTCTAAGTGTGAATACATTAACGTGAATTTGATTTCGAGCGCCACGACAATTGTGCGCCGTGGTCCGGGTCTAATACTTCCTATACGTGGGTAACGCCACCACCAAATTTCTTTGCTTGAAGTGTTTCACCATGGCTATTTCTTGAAGCTATTCGATTTGATTTGTCTTCAACTTCAACTTATCTTCATGATTTTCTTCACTATGTTGATTTGATGCTTATATATATATATATATATATATATATATATATATATATATATATATATATATATATATATATATATATATATATATATATATATATTGTATTGTTCTCTCTACAACATTCACTTATAGCTATGTCTTCAAGTTGAATCTTTTGAACTAAGTGAATGTGATCGACCTCAATCTCTATGCTTTCTATCTCAAACTCTATCTGTCTAAATCATATGCATTCTACAGAAACTGTCGAATGTCTTCTCTCAAGGCCTTGTCGCCAGAAGACACGAGACAAACTTTGAGTCTGCTTTTAAATGATTCATCATTATCGTTGAACTCGAGAAGCCGGAACGACCATCCGACAAACTCGGCGAAGCGTGGGAACGTGGACAACTCAGAGCATGTTGCATGATGCCACGCGCCTCGACGTGAACCGCCAGGCACTCATGAATTGCGCTGCACCGCACATCTCGTTATAAATACCGTCAGTAACGCCCCGGATTCGATGCGCCAGGTGTCCGCCAGTTATTCGCCGCCTTTGCCATGTTATTTGCTTATGTGTTGCATTTTGCCATGTCATCATCTGCATTTTTTCATGTCGCCATGTGCATTTCATTTTGCATACATGTTCGCCTCATGCATCCGAGCATTTTCCCAGTAGTCCGCTTTTGCAATCCGCACTCCTATGTCTCCCGGCGCCTTTTACCTCTTTTTCGTAAAGGGTGTTAAACGCTTCGAATGGACCGAGGTTTGCCAAGCGGCCTTGGTATAGCACCGTAGACCGCCTGTCAAGTTTCGTGCCATTTGAGGTCGTTTGATACTCCAACGGTTAACCGGTAACCGCAAAAGCCTCTTTTGTGTTGCAGCCCAACACCCTTTCAAAGTGGCCCAAAACTCATCTTACTCCTCCATGCTCTCGGTCGCTCGATCACGATCAAGGGTCAAAACCGCACCTCATTTGGACTCTCCTAGCTCCCTCTACCTATATATATGCCTTCCTTCCAAATTCGCGATGAATCCTCAAAACCCTAGATCAATCGCTTCGCCACGCTTCGGACATGTCCGCGCCACGGACAAATCGCACGCCGCTTCAAGAACTGGCCGCCACCACGCGGCACGCCACCACCCGCCGCCGCCACGCAGCACGCCACACGCCACACCACAAGCCCGCTGACCAAGGCTGGCCCTCCTGCCCATCCGTCACACACACATGCTGGCGCGCAAGGCCACGGCCATCGCTTTCCTCCCGTTACAAGGCTCGGGCCTCCTCCGCCAAAGAAGCTTCGCCATTGGCGAGATCCTGCCGGAAGGTCCTCGCTGCCGGATCTCGCGCCTCGGCGTCTGGCCGGATCCCGCCGTCCGGATCTGGCTATACTGCCCGCCTGATCCACTCCGCCGGTTGACTTTCTTCTCCCCCGACGGTTTCTAAGTCCTTTTCTCATTATTATTTTGTTGCTTTTTCATCATGCCATAACTCTCTGTGATATTGTCCGCTTTGTGCGATAATATGTCAAACTGTTCGCTTCGACGAGTACATCATTTCCTTCCATTGCATCATTTTCATTTGAGCTCATCTTGATGCCCGAAATGCTGTTAGAAGAGGGCTATGTGATGTTAGTTTCAGATTCTTATCAGAACATGCACTTTTGTCATTTTTTCCATGATTGATGTGTGCATCCTATGAACTTGAGTCCTACATGTGTTTTGTAATATGCCATGCCATCTTTACAGGGGTGTATGCCATGTATTTTTGTGATCTCTGTGGTGACTAGCACATGCATGCAAACTAGGCTTCATGATGTTGCTGTTTTCAGCCCTGTTCTGCTGATATTTTTATGCCATGTAAACTTGATGCTACCGAGTGATCCATGCATATTTTGAGATACTTCAGAAGGATGTTTTGAACATATGGTTATTCTCATCCATCCATGCCCTTGTCTGCAATTATGGAGTGTCATAGCTTGAGTCAATCGAGCTCTACTTTTGCTATATAATGTTTCCGCAGATTGTTTACATGTTATTCAATTTTGCCAAGGTTGTTGTAGCTGATCCGTATGTTATGATGTTGTTCTTGCCATGTATAGCTTCTATGCCATGTCTTCTTACTATTAGTTGCCTTGCCATTCCATGTATTGCTCTGTGGTGAGTGGTTCAAGCTCACCAACATGCCTACTTATTGTTGTTCCTGCCATGTATGAATCATTATATAACTTGCCATGTTCACATGGGTGCCATCATATTTTCTCGATCCTTTTGGCTCATGGTCAGTAAACTACTTTTGTTCTATGCAATTAGTAGATTCATGCCATGCCTTTTTTTGCCATGATAAGTTCCTGTAGCATGTTGTTTGATAGCTCTAAACATTGCAACCTGATGTTATTTCTGCTAAGCCTGAAACTGTTATTATTTGCAATCTTGCCATGTCATTTTGAGCTTTTTCTAGTGATTTCTGGAGATAGCTCAGAGTTCATGTTTTGTCATGCTTTACCTGTACATCGTGCCCATGCCTTTTGTTATCATGTTGAGATTCTGCAGCATGTCGTTTTGATGCTTGCAATATGCCTAGTTGTTGTTTTGAATGATTGTTGCTATGACTTGTATAGAGTGTATGTGTTGCACCGCTGTTCGCTTTTGAGTGTGCTCTAGGCTGAGTCTCAATTAAATGAACTTTATATGTAACTTGACTAGAATTTCGTAGATCATCGTGGTGAATTTTAACTTGCTGTTTAACAACTTGAACATAAGGTTGATTCAGATCTGGACCAATTTTGAAATTTGCATATGAGGACTTACCGAATTGTTCTATGTTGTTTCCGCCTCATTTAAACTTGCCTTGATGTGTTGTTCTTGTTTGCATCATCTCTTTCCATGAGTAGCCTCATCTAGCTTTGTCATGCATCATGCTTGGTTGTGCATCATGCCTTGTTCATGTGTGGTGTGTTTACTATGTTGTGTGCTTCTTCTTGTTAGTTCCTGCTTGCTATGATCATGAGGATTCGTCTGCTCACGCTTGGTTCGGCTTCATCCGCTCGCCTTCTTCATGGACTCGTTCTTCTTCCTTGCAGGATTTCGTGCAAGATGACCGCCACCCGATCTCACTACTATCATTGCTATGCTAGTTGCTTCGTTTTTCGCTATGCTGCGCTACCTATCACTTGCTGCTCAAGCCTCCCAAATTTCCATGTCAAGATCTAACCTTTTGCACCCTTCCTAGCAAACCGTTGTTGGCTATGTTACCGCTTTGCTCAGCCCCTCTTATAGCGCTTGTTAGTTGCAGGTGAAGATGAAGTTTGTTCCTTGTTGGAACATGTTTACTTGTTGGGATATCACAATATATCTTATATTATTAATGCATCTATATACTTGGTAAAGGGTGGAAGGTTCGCCTTATGCCTGGTGTTTTGTTCCACTCTTGCCGCCTCTAGTTTCCGCCATATCGGTATTATGTTCCGATTTTGCGCCCTAACGCTGTTGGGTGATTTATGGGACCCCTTGACAGTTCGCTTTGAATAAGACTCTCCAAAGAAGGCCCAACATTGGTTTTACCATTTGCCTCACTCTAGCCCTTTTTTTCCCTTTGCTTTCGGAGCCCAAGGGTCATCTTATTTTACCCCCGGCCAAGGTTCGTCGTGAGTGTTGGTCCAAACCGTCACCGCCGGTGGCCACCAGGCAACTCGGGTTCGCCACCGGAAGTTTGACAACCCGTGTGCCCCGAGACCGAGATATGTGCAGCTCCTATCAGATTGGTCGGCACATCCGGCGGCTTTGCTGGTCTTGTTTTATTGTCGTCGAAATGTCTTGTAGCCGGATTCTCGAGACTGATCGGTCTTCCGGGAGAAGGAATATCCTTCGTTGATCGCGAGCTTATCATGGGTTGTTGGGACACCTCGCAGGGTTTGAACTTTCGAGAGCCGTGCCTGCTGTTATGTGGCGATGGGAATTTGTTAATATCCGTTGTAGTAAACTTGAAGCAAACTCTTCTAAAATACACCAACCGTAAAAGCGAATCGTGAGTGTCTCTTTTCGGGTTGATCGAGAGGAGAACACGGTTTCGGGTTATGTCCGACGTAAGTAGGAGTTCAGATCACTTCTTGATCATTGCTAGTTGACGACTGCCTTTGTTTCTCTTCTCGCCTCATTTATGTATGTTAGCCACCATATCATGCTTAGTCGCTGCTGCAACCTCACCACTTTATCCCTTCCTTTCCCATTAAGCTTTGTTAGTCTTGATACCCATGGTAATGGGATTGTTGAGTCCTCGTGGCTCACAGATTACTACACCACCAGCTTGCAGTGTACAGGTTTATGGCGATCATGACGTGAGAGCGATGTTTGCTTGTATTGGAGTTCTTCTTCCGCTTCTTCGATCAGGGATAGGTTCCAGTGTCGGCGTCTGGCTAGCAGTGGTGGATGTCGCTTGAGCTTGTTTATGTTTCATCCGTAGTCGGATGTTGATCTCTTGTATATGATGTGATGTTGTATTCTTGTGGCATTTGTTCCTTATGTATGTATCCCCATCCATTATGTAATGTTGATGTAATGATATCCACCTTTCAAAAGCGTTTCAATATGCGGGTCTATCCTTGGTGGGACCGTCGAGTTCATTTTGGATAGGGTCACATATTGGGCGTGACAAGTTGGTATCAGAGCCTCGACCGACCCTAGGAGCCCCCTTGATTGATCGTGTAGTTTGGCCGTTGTCGAGTCTAGAAGAAAACTGTTTTCGGAGTCTAGTTATATCGGAGAGTAGGAATTTTTTACTCCTCCGCCCTTCGTCAGCCTCCGTAAGGAATCTTGACGAGGTGTTTTGAATTACTTCTCTTCCCTTCAAATTTTTCTTTAGGATCACGCAGTTGGTTTTCCGTAGTTGTTCCTCAGCTCTTTTTATCCGGTGCATTCCTCGTCAAGTCGACTTGAGCCTCTTCATCTTTAGTTCAGTCCTCGGTTGTTTTCTTTTCCCACCCGCCCACCCCTTCTTCTTCTAGAAACCGGAGTCCGTGAATCGAGTATCCATCCTACTGTGTGAAGTTTTTGCTCTCTCCTCAATGATTTCAACCGTGTTTTCTTCAAGATATTCACGGTTTCCCTTCCAAGTTGCCTTTTTTTCCGCCTCCCACCCTTTTCTTCCCGGAGCCTCGAGTCTGTTTCACCATCAATTCCATTCATGTGGAGCCTCTTCGCCTTCCTCAATTATTTTAACCGTGAATTTCATCTTGTTCGCTATTCTTCATCCCTTTCTTTTTCCGTGGACTCAATTCAAGTTTTTCGATTGATCATGTGTCTTTTCCTGTGATCTTACCTCGACTCTTCTATTTCCTGAGCTATTCTCAATTCTTTTCAAGTGTGACGAAGAATGGATTCCATCACCACATGCCTTTTCCAAGATTGATTTCAAATCATTTCATTGTTGGCTCAACCTTTTCGGTTTTTCATTCTTCCGTGTATCTCATTAATTTTGGTGATGTTTATCGTCGCCATTTGAAGACCAAGAAGAGTTTTCTCTAAATCTTGCCCGCTCTCCCAAGATTCGTGGTTCTAGCTTCATGCTATCCTCTCAATTATTCCGCTTGTCGATATTCTTTCTTACCCATCCAAGTATTTCAGAAGTTGATTTCTATTTCTTTTCACCGGAGGCCATCATTCCAGCTTATCGTTTCTATTTATCCCGTGCTTCGCTCAAGTATTCATTAATCAGTTCATGATCTCTTCGAGCTCTTTTCTCTAAATTCTCAAGTATCTCCGCTTATCTAATTCTTCCCGTGATTCATTCTCTTTCATCAGTCATTTCCAATTCTTACGGTGGTTCGCTCAAGATTCTTTTTCTTTGATTATCATATTAATCCATTCGTTCTTTTCAATCCTACCGGTGGTTCATGAAGACCTTTCTGAAGTTTTGTGCTATTTTCCCCTTAATTCTTTTTCAAGAAGAATAAGTAGTTTGCAAAATCCATTGTTTGTCATCAATTTAATTTGATGAAGGATAAGCATACAATAAATCTTATTCTTATTTCATCCAAGTGATTAATCCCTTCCTTCGGAGTTTGTTCTTGTTGAATAAATTCTAGTTCTAAGTGTTTTCGTCTTTTCTTTTCCGGAGTTCAAATTTCCCTCGACCATCTCGTCGGAACCTCCATCTAAATCATCGCAACGCTCATCTTATTCTTTCATCCTTCATTTTATCTCCTCATTCTTTTGTTTACCGGAGTTCTTCATGGTGGTTCTTCATGTTTTAATTCTTTCTTCAAGAGTTCATCAAGATTTTGTTGGTGGAGCTCAAGTATCTTTCCTTCTTGCTTCTCGAAGTGCAATTAATTCTCCGTTTTCTTTTGAAGTGGAGTTTTGCATTTCTTCGTTCCTCTCAGCTATCAAATCATTTCCGTTTGTGGTCGGTTATCACCTCATTAATTTCGAGATGTTTTCCATAAGTCCACAACAATCTTATTCTTTCGTTGTTGATTTTCTCAACAACTCCATTCAATCCTGCCTTCTAAGTTCTTTTCAATTCTTCCAATTCTTCCGGAGGCATTGTGTTGTTCATCTCGTCAAGTTTCATCCCATCTTGTGAAGTTCATGTTCTAATCCTTCCATTTTCAGCCGGAGTGCTACCTAAATCCTTTCAGTCTTATTTGTTTCTTTTCTCATTCTAACCACTCCGGTTAGAACGAGTGCTTTCAGAGTCTATCTGATTCCGTGAGCTTTCGATTCTTGTCATTCTCGTCGTTCCTCTCTTCTTCTCGAGTGCTCTCGATTCTTTGCCTCTTCTCTCTTACGTTTCTTGTTTCACCTCATCCCTTTTCTCTTCCGTCTCGGTCCTAAGATCTCGGGACGAGATCTCTTGTTAGTGGAGGAGTGTTGTAACGCCCCGGATTCATTGCGTCAGGTGTCCGCCAGTTATTCGCCGTCTTTGCCATGTTATTTGCTTGCGTGTTGCATTTTGCCATGTCATCATCTGCATTTTTTCATGTCGTCATGTGCATTTCATTTTGCATACGTGTTCGTCTCATGCATCCGAGCATTTTCCCTGTTGTCCGTTTTGCAATCCGCACTCCTATGTCTCCCGCACCCCTTTTACCTCTTTTTCGTAAAGGGTGTTAAACGTTCTCGAATGGACCGAGGTTTGCTGCGGCCTTGGTATAGCACCGTAGACCGCCTGTCAAGTTTCGGGCCATTTGAGGTCGTTGATACTCCAACGTTAACCGGTAACCGCAAAGCCTCTTTTGTGTTGCAGCCCAACACCCTTTAAAAGTGGCCCAAAACTCATCTTACTCCTCCATGCTCTCGGTCGCTCGATCACGATCAAGGTCGAAACCGCACCTCATTTGACTCTCCTAGCCCCTCTATATATATATATGCCTTCCTTCCAAATTCATGGATGAATCCCCAAACCCTAGATCAATCACCCCACCACCTTCGGACATGTCCGCGCTCACGGACAATCAAGGCCACACCACAGCTGGTCACCACACGCAGGCATGCCACACCACCGCCACACCAGGCCCACACGGGTTCGGGGCTGGCCCTCCTGCCCATCCGTCCACATACACCAGGCCAAGGCCACTAGCGCTTCATTAGGCTTCACACACCGGCTGACGGCTGACTCCTGGCTACACAAGGCCTGCCTCCTCCTCCGCTTCCTCCGCTTTCAGCTTGGCCTGGCCACGAGATCCCGGCCGAAGGTCCTCACGGCCGGATCTCAAGGCCCTCGGCTGTCTGGGCCGATCCCGCCGCCTGTCTGGATCTGCTGGCTGCCCGCCTGATCCACTCCGCCACCGGTTGACTTTCTTCTCTCTCCCCGATTTTCTCCAAGTCCTTTTCTCATCATTATTTTGTTGCTTTTTCATCATGCCATAACTCTCTGTATATTGCTCCGTTTTGTGCGTATAATATGTCAAACTGTTCGCCTCGACGAGTACATCATTTCCTTCCATTGCATCATTTTCATTTGAGCTCATCTTGATGCCCGAAATGCTGTTAGAAGAGGGCTATGTGATGTTAGTTTCAGATTCTTACCAGAACATGCACTTTTGTCATTTTTGCCATGATTGATGTGTGCATCCTATGAACTTGAGTCCTACATGTGTTTTGTAATATGCCATGCCATCTTTACAGGTGTGTATGCCATGTATTTTTGTGATCTCTGTGGTGACTAGCACATGCATGCAAACTAGGCTTCATGATGTTGCTGTTTTCAGCCCTGTTCTGCTGATATTTTTATGCCATGTAAACTTGATGCTACCGAGTGATCCATGCATATTTTGAGATACTTCAGTAAGGATGTTTTGAACATATGGTTATTCTCTATCCATCCATGCCCTTGTTTGCAATTATGGAGTGTCATAGCTTGAGTCAATCGAGCTCTACTTTTGCTATATAATGTTTCCTGGCAGATTGTTTACATGTTATTCAATTTTACCAAGGTTGTTGTAGCTGATCCGTATGTTATGATGTTGTTCTTGCCATGTATAGCTTCTATGCCATGTATTCTTACTGTTAGTTGCCTTGCCATGCCATGTATTGCTCTGTGCTGAGTGGTTCAAGCTCACCAACATGCCTACTTATTGTTGTTCCTGCCATGTATGAATCTGTCATATAACTTGCCATGTTCACATGGGTGCCATCATATTTTCTGATCCTTTTTGGCTCATGGTCAGTAAAGGACTTTTGTTCTATGCAATTAGTGGATTCATTCCATGGCTTTTTTCGCCATGATAAGTTCCTGTAGCATGTTGTTTGATAGCTCTAAACATTGCAACCTGATGTTATTTCTGCTAAGCCTGAAACTGTTATTATTTGCAATCTTGCCATGTCATTTTGAGCATGTTCTGGTGATTTCTGGAGATAGCTCAGTGTTCATGTTTTGTCATGCTTTACCTGTACATCGTGCCCATGCCTTTTGTTATCATGTTGAGATTCTGTAGCATGTTGTTTTGATGCTTGCAATATGCCTAGTTGCTGTTTTGAACAGATTGTTGCTATGACTTGTATAGAGTGTATGTGTTGAACCGCTGTTCGCTTTTGAGTGTGCTCTATATGAAACTTGCTTGATTTTGCATGTAGTTTCATATTATCATTTTGCATCCATGCTTTGAGGTGTTTGATTGATGTTTGTATGCATTTTGCATCAATGCCATGTTTAACTTGTTTTGCTCATATCTTCTAGGCCGAGTCTCAATAAAATGAACTTTATATGTAACTTGACTAGAATTTCGTAGATCATCGTGGTGAATTTTAACTTGCTGTTTAACAACTTGAACATAAGGTTGATTCAGATCTGGACCAATTTCGAAATTTGCATATGAGGACTTACCGGAATTGTTCTATGTTGTTTCCGGCCTCATTTAAACTTGCCTTTATGTGTTGTTCTTGTTTGCATCATCTCTTTCCATGAGTAGCCTCATCTAGCTTTGTCATGCATCATGCTTGGTTGTGCATCATGCCTTGTTCATGTGTGGTGTGTTTACTATGTTGTGTGCTTCTTCTTGTTAGTTCCTGCTTGCTATGATCGTGAGGATTCGCTCGCTCACGCTTGGTTCGGCTTCATCCGCTCGCCTTCTTCATGGACTCGCTTCTTCTTCCTTGCGGGATTTCGTGCAAGATGACCGCTACCCTGGATCTCACTACTATCATTGCTATGCTAGTTGCTTCGTTTTTCGCTATGCTGCGCTACCTATCACTTGCTGCTCAAGCCTCCCAAATTTCCATGTCAAGATCTAACCTTTTGCACCCTTCCTAGCAAACCGTTGTTTGGCTATGTTACCGCTTTGCTCAGCCCTCTTATAGCGTTGTTAGTTGCAGGTGAAGATGAAGTTTGTTCCTTGTTGGAACATGTTTACTTGTTGGGATATCACAATATATCTTATATTATTAATGCATCTATATACTTGGTAAAGGGTGGAAGGTTCTGCCTTATGCCTGGTGTTTTGTTCCACTCTTGCCGCCTCTAGTTTCCGCTATATCGGTATTATGTTCCGGATTTTGCGTCCCTAACGCTGTTGGGTGATTTATGGGACCCCTTGACAGTTCGCTTTGAATAAGACTCTCCAAAGAAGGCCCAACATTGGTTTTACCATTTGCCTCACCTAGCCCTTTTTTTTCCCTTGGGTTTCGGAGCCCAAGGGTCATCTTATTTTACCCCCGGCCAAGGCTCGTCAGAGTGTTGGTCCAAACCGGCTACCACCGGTGGCCACCAGGGCAACTCGGGTTCGCCACCGAAGTTTGACAATCCGTGTGCCCCGAGACCGAGATATGTGCAGCTCCTATCAGATTGGTCGGCACATCCGGCGGCTTTGCTGGTCTTGTTTTATTGTCACGAAATGTCTTGTAGCCGGATTCGAGACTGATCGGTCTTCCTGGGAGAAGGAATATCCTTCGTTGATCGCGAGAGCTTATCATGGGTTGTTGGGACACCCCCGCAGGGTTTGAACTTTCGAGAGCCGTGCTCATGTTATGTGGCGATGGGAATTTGTTAATATCCGTTGTAGTAAACTTGAAGCAAACTCTTCTAAAATACACCAACCGTAGCGAATCGTGAGTGTCTCTTTTCGGGTTGATCGAGAGGAGAACACGGTTTCGGGTTATGTCTGACGTAAGTAGGAGTTCAGATCACTTCTTGATCATTGCTAGTTGACGACTGCCTTTGTTTCTCTTCTCGCCTCATTTATGTATGTTAGCCACCATATCATGCTTAGTCGCTGCTGCAACCTCACCACTTTATCCCTTCCTTTCCCATTAAGCTTTGTTAGTCTTGATACCCATGGTAATGGGATTGCTGAGTCCTCGTGGCTCACAGATTACTACACCACCAGTTGCAGTGTACAGGTTTATGATGATCATGACGTGAGAGAGATGTTTGCTTGTATTGGAGTTCTTCTTCCGCTTCTTCGATCGTGGGATAGGTTCCAGTGTCGGCAGCCTGGCTAGCAGGGTGGATGTCGCTTGAGCTTCTATTTATGTTTCATCCGTAGTCGGATGTTGATCTCTTGTATATGATGTGATGTTGTATTCTTGTGGCATTTGTGCCTTATGTATGTATCCCCATCTATTATGTAATGTTGATGTAATGATATCCACCTTTCAAAAGCGCTTCAATATATGGGTCTATCCTTGGTGGGACCGCTCGAGTTCATTTTGGATAGGGTCACATATTGGGCGTGACAAGTTGGTATCGAGCCTCGACCAACCCTAGGAGCCCCTTGATTGATCGTAGTTTGGCCGTTGTTGAGTCTAGAAGAAAACTGTTTTCGAGTCTAGTTATATCGAGAGTAGGAATTTTTTACTCCTCCGCCTTCTTCGTCAGCCTCGTAAGGAATCTTGACGAGGTGTTTTGAATTACTTCTCTCCCTTCAAATTTTTCTTTAGGATCACGCAGTTGGTTTTCCGTAGTTGTTCCTCAGCTCTTTTTATCCGTGCATTTCTCGTCAAGTCGACTTTGAGCCTCTTCATCTTTGAGTTCAGTTCTCGCTTGTTTTCTTTTCCCACCCGCCCACCCTTCTTCTTCTTCTAGAAACCGAGTCCGTAATCGAGTATCCATCCTACTCGTGTGAAGTTTTTGCTCTCTCTCCTCAATGATTTCAACCGTGTTTTCTTCAAGATATTCGCCGGTTTCCTTCCAAGTTGCCTTTGTTTTCCCGCCTCCCACCCTTTTCTTCCCGGAGCCTCGAGTCTGTTTTGACCATCAATTCCATTCATGTGGAGCCTCTTCGCCTTCCTCAATTATTTTAACCGTGAATTCTCATCTTGTTCGCTATTCTTCATCCCTTTCTTTTTCCGTGGACTCAATTCAAGTTTTTCGATTGATCACATTCTTTCCTTGAATCAAGTGTTTTCCTGCTCGCTCGCCTCTCGCCAATTTATCCTTCCGGAGTGTTCAACACATCTCAGGAGATTCTTCTATGTTTGAATTAATTCGAGGTTGTCACCTCATTCAAATATTCCAATTGTTCCGGTGCATCATCTATCTATTCAACATCCCTTTTCAACGGTGTGTTTCTTTTAGTGGGCCCTAACCCACAGTGTCTTTTCCTGTGATCTTACCCGACTCTTCTATTTCCCGAGCTATTCTCAATTCTTTTCAAGTGTGACGAAGAATGGATTCCATCACCACATGCCTTTTCCAAGATCGATTTCAAATCATTTCATTGTTGGCTCAACCTTTTCGGTTTTTCATTCTTCCGAGTATCTCATTAATTTTGGTGATGTTTATCGTCGCATTTGAAGACCAAGAAGAGTTTTCCTCTAAATCTTGCCCGTTTCTCCCAAGATTCGTGGTTCTAGCTTCATGCTATCCTCTCAATTATTCCGCTTGTCGATATTCTTTCTTACCCATCCAAGTATTTCAGAAGTTGATTTCTATTTCTTTTCACCGAGGCCATCATTCCAGCTTATCGTTTCTATTTATCCCGTGCTTCGCTCAAGTATTCATTAATCAGTTCATGATCTCTTCGAGCTCTTTTCTCTAAATTCTCAAGTATCTCCGTGCTTCTAATTCTTCCCGTGATTCATTCTCTTTCATCACCATTTCCGAATTCTTACGGTGGTTCGCTCAAGATTCTTTTTCTTTGATTATCATATTAATATTCGTTCTTTTCAATCCTACCGTGGTTCATGAAGACCTTTCTGAAGTTTTGTGCTATTTTCCCCTTAATTCTTTTTCAAGAAGAATAAGTAGTTTGCAAAATCCATTGTTTGTCATCAATTTAATTTGATGAAGGATAAGCATACAATAAATCTTATTCTTATTTCATCCAAGTGATTAATCCTTCCTTCGAGTTTGTTCTTGTTGAATAAATTCTAGTTCTAAGTGTTTTCGCCTTTTCTTTTCCGGAGTTCAAATTTCCCTCGACCATCTCGTCGGAACCTCCATCTAAATCATCGCAACGCTCATCTTATTCTTTCATCCTTCATTTTATCTCCTCATTCTTTTATTTACCGGAGTTCTTCATGGTGGTTCTTCATGTTTTAATTCTTTCTTCAAGAGTTCATCAAGATTTTGTTGGTGGAGCTCAAGTATCTTTCCTTCTTGCTTCTCGAAGAGCAATTAATTCTCCATTTTCTTTTGAAGTGGATTTTTGCATTTCTTCGTTCCTCTCAGCTATCAAATCATTTCCGTTTGTGGTCGGTTATCACCTCATTAATTTCGAGATGTTTTCCATAAGTCCACAACAATCTTATTCTTTCGTTGTTGATTTTCTCAACAACTCCATTCAATCCTTCCTTCTAAGTTCTTTTCAATTCTTCCAATTCTCCCGGAGGCATTGTGTTGTTCATCTCACAAGTTTCATCCCATCTTGTGAAGTTCATGTTCTAATCCTTCCATTTTCAGCCGGAGTGCTACCTAAATCCTTTCAGCCTTATTTGTTTCTTTTCTCATTCTAACCACTTCGTTAGAACGAGTGCTTTCAGAGTCTATCCGATTCCGTGAGCTGATTCTTGTCATTCTCGCTGCTCTTCTATTCTTCTCGAGTGCTCTCGATTCTTTGCTCTCTCTCTTACGCTTCTTGTTTCACCTCATCCCTTTCTCTTCCGTTCGGTCCTAAGATCTCGGACGAGATCTCTTGTTAGTGGAGGAGTGTTGTAACGCCTGGATTCATTGCGCTGTGTGTCCGCCAGCTTATTCATTGCCTTTGCTATGTTATTTGCTTATGTGTTGCATTTTGCCATGTCATCATCTGCATTTTTTCATGTCATCATGTGCATTTCATTTTGCATACGTGTTCGCCTCATGCATCCGAGCATTTTCCCTGTAGTCCGCTTTTGCAATCCGCACTCCTATGTCTCCCGCGCGCCTTTTTACCTCTTTTCGTAAAGGGTGTTAAACGTTTCTCGAATGGACCGAGGTTTGCTGCTGCCTTGGTATAGCACCGTAGACCGCCTGTCAAGTTTCGGCCATTTGAGGTCGTTGATACTCCAACGGTTAACCGGTAACCGCAAAGCCTCTTTTGTGTTGCAGCCCAACACCCTTTCAAAGTGGCCCAAAACTCATCTTACTCCCTCCATGCTTCGGTCGTTCGATCACGATCACGTGGCCGAAAACCGCACCTCATTTGACTCTCCTAGCTCCTCTACCTATATATATGCCTTCCTTCCAAATTCATGGATGAATCCCCAAAACCCTAGATCAATCACCCCACCAAGGCCGACATGTCCATACCACGGACAAATCACGCCATTACCAGAGCTGCTGGTCACCGCACACGTGGCACGCCGCCACACGCTGCTGCTGTCTGGCTCGGCTGGCTGGCCCTCCTGCCCATCCGTCACACACACAAGGCCGCGCTGCTGCTGCCTAGCGCCTGCATCATGGCTTCAGGCTTCACACACACACCACTGACGGCCTTTCAAGGCTGCGCCTGCCTCCTCCTCCTCCGCCTCTCCGCCGCCGCTTCAAGAGCTTCGGCCACTGGCGAGATCCCGGCCGGGAAGGTCCTCACGCTGGCCGGATCTCAAGGCCTCGGCGTCTGGCCAGATCCCGCCGTCTGGATCATTATGCGCTGCCCGCCTGATCCACTCCGCCACGGTTGACTTTCTTCTCTCCCCCGATTTTCCTCCAAGTCCTTTTCTGTCATTATTTTGTTGCTTTTTCATCATGCCATAACTCTCTGTATATTGCTCCGTTTTGTGCGTATAATATGTCAAACTGTTCGCCTCGACGAGTACATCATTTCCTTCCATTGCATCATTTTCATTTGAGCTCATCTTGATGCCTGAAATGCTGTTAGAAGAGGGCTATGTGATGTTAGTTTCAGATTCTTACCAGAACATGCACTTTTGTCATTTTTGCCATGATTGATGTGTGCATCCTATGAACTTGAGTCCTACATGTGTTTTGTAATATGCCATGCCATCTTTACAGGGGTGTATGCCATGTATTTTTGTGATCTCTGTGGTGACTAGCACATGCATGCAAACTAGGCTTCATGATGTTGCTGTTTTCAGCCCTGTTCTGCTGATATTTTTATGCCATGTAAACTTGATGCTACCGAGTGTTCCATGCATATTTTGAGATACTTCAGTAAGGATGTTTTGAACATATGGTTATTCTCTATCCATCCATGCCCTTGTTTGGAATTATGGAGTGTCATAGCTTGAGTCAATCGAGCTCTACTTTTGCTATATAATGTTTCCTGGCAGATTGTTTACATGTTATTCAATTTTACCAAGGTTGTTGTAGCTGATCCGTGTATGTTATGATGTTGTTCTTGCCATGTATAGCTTCTATGCCATGTCTTCTTACTGTTAGTTGCCTTGCCATGCCATGTATTGCTCTGTGGTGAGTGGTTCAAGCTCACCAACATGCCTACTTATTGTTGTTTCTGCCATGTATGAATCTGTCATATAACTTGCCATGTTCACATGGGTGCCATCATATTTTCTGATCCTTTTTGGCTCATGGTCAGTAAAGGACTTTTGTTCTATGCAATTAGTAGATTCATTCCATGGCTTTTTTTGCCATGATAAGTTCCTGTAGCATGTTGTTTGATAGCTCTAAACATTGCAACCTGATGTTATTTCTGCTAAGCCTGAAACTGTTATTATTTGCAATCTTGCCATGTCATTTTGAGCATGTTCTGGTGATTTCTGGAGATAGCTCAGTGTTCATGTTTTGTCATGCTTTACCTGTACATTGTGCCCATGCCTTTTGTTATCATGTTGAGATTCTGTAGCATGTTGTTTTGATGCTTGCAATATGCCTAGTTGCTGTTTTGAATGATTGTTGCTATGACTTGTATAGAGTGTATGTGTTGCACTGCTGTTCGCTTTTGAGTGTGCTCTATATGAAACTTGCTTGATTTTGCATGTAGTTTCATATTATCATTTTGCATCCATGCTTTGAGGTGTTTGCTTGATGTTTGTATGCATTTTGCATCAATGCCATGTTTAACTTGTTTTGCTCATATCTTCTAGGCCGAGTCTCAATTAAATGAACTTTATATGTAACTTGACTAGTATTTCGTGTAGATTATCGTGGTGCATCTTAACTTGCTGTTTAACAACTTGAACATAAGGTTTATTCAGATCTGGACCAATTTCGAAATTTGCATATGAGGACTTACCGAATTGTTCTATGTTGTTTCCGCCTCATTTAAACTTGCCTTGATGTGTTGTTCTTGTTTTCATCATCTCTTGCCATGAGTAGCCTCATCTAGCTTTGTCATGCATCATGCTTGGTTGTGCATCATGCCTTGTTCATGTGTGGTGTGTTTACTATGTTGTGTGCTTCTTCTTGTTAGTTCCTGCTTGCTATGATCGTGAGGATTTGTTCGCTCACCCTTGGTTCGGCTTCATCCGCTCGCCTTCTTCATGGACTCGCTTCTTCTTCCTTATGGATTTCAGGCAAGATGACCGCTACCCCGGATCTCACTACTATCATTGCTATGCTAGTTGCTTCGTTTTTTCGCTATGCTGCGCTACCTATCACTTGCTGCTCAAGCCTCCCAAATTGCCATGTCAGCCTCTAACCTTTTGCACCCTTCCTAGCAAACCGTTGTTTGGCTATGTTACCGCTTTGCTCAGCCCTCTTATAGCATTGTTAGTTGCAGGTGAAGATGAAGTTTGTTCCTTGTTGAACATGGAGATGTTGTTCCTTGTTGGAACATGTTTACTTGTTGGGATATCACAATATATCTTATATTATTAATGCATCTATATACTTGGTAAAGGGTGGAAGGCTCGGCCTTATGCCTGGTGTTTTGTTCCACTTTTGCCGCCTCTAGTTTCCGCTATATCGGTATTATGTTCCCGGATTTTGCGCCCCTAACGCTGTTGGGTGATTTATGGGACCCCTTGACAGTTCGCTTTGAATAAGACTCTCCAAAGAAGGCCCAACATTGGTTTTACCATTTGCCTCACCTAGCCTTTTTTCCCTTGGGTTTCGGAGCCCAAGGGTCATCTTATTTTACCCCCGGCCAGTGCTCGTCGTCAGAGTGCTGGTCCAAACTGTCACCACCGGTGGCCACCAGGCAACTCGGGTTCGCCACCGAAGTTTGGACAATCCGTGTGCCCCGAGACCGAGATATGTGTAGCTCCTATCAGATTTGTCGGCACATCCGGCGGCTTTGCTGGTCTTGTTTTATTGTCTGTCGAAATGTCTTGTAGCCGGATTCTCGAGACTTATCGGTCTTCCCGGGAGAAGGAATATCCTTCGCTGATCGCGAGAGCTTATCATGGGCTTGTTGGGACACCCCTGCAGGGTTTGAACTTTCGAGAGCCGTGCCCGCGTTATGTGGCGATGGGAATTTGTTAATATCCGTTGTAGTAAACTTGAAGCAAACTCTTCTAAAATACACCAACCGTAAAGCGTAACCGTGAGTGTCTCTTTTCGGGTTGATCGAGAGGAGAACACGGTTTCGGGTTATGTCTCGACGTAGTAGGAGTTCAGGATCACTTCTTGATCATTGCTAGTTGACGGCCGCCTTTGTTTCTCTTCTCGCCTCATTTATGTATGTTAGCCACCATATCATGCTTAGCCGCTGCTGCAACCTCACCACTTTATCCCTTCCTTTCCCATTAAGCTTTGTTAGTCTTGATACCCATGGTAATGGGATTGCTGAGTCCTCGTGGCTCACAGATTACTACACCACCAGTTGCAGGTACAGGTTTGCGATGATCATGACGTGAGAGCGATGTTTGCTTGTATTGGAGTTCTTCTTCTGCTTCTTCGATCAGGGGATAGGTTCCAGGTCGGCAGCCTGGGCTAGCAGGGTGGATGTCGTTTGAGCTTCTGTTTATGTTTCATCCGTAGTCGGATGTTGATCTCTTGTATATGATGTGATGTTGTATTCTTGTGGCATTTGTGCCTTATGTATGTATCCACATCTATTATGTAATGTTGATGTAATGATATCCACCTTGCAAAAGCGTTTCAATATGCGGTCTATCCTTGGGGACCGTCGAGTTCATTTTGGATAGGGTCGCATATTGGGCGTGACACTGTCCCCTGTGGTAAAGAAAATCTTCTTCCACCTCTCCACCTCGTCAAAACCCTAGCGCCACCGCTAGCTCTCGACGACGCCGGCGACAAAGCGCTTAGCTGCCGCGATTTCTCCGACGCCGTCCTCACGCCGCCGCGAACATCTTCATCTCCGCCGCCAGAGGTGTCCTCCGTCGCCAAGTTAGGGCACGGTGGACTGAACTGCTCGCCTCCTTTCCTTCCATCTAGCAGTTCTTCAAGCGTAAATATATCTCTATTTTTACCATCTTTTGATCTTCAAGATTCATCCTATTTGCCAAAAATGGTTTCTGCCCATACAAAGTTAGATCTATTCTGTTCAGATCTCGCATCGCTTAGTATATTCACTTAAGCTTCACAACTAGTTAGATTCCTCACTTGTGCTTATTCACGGATTCGCATAAACTGAACCAACTCTTAGCGTGATAAGTGAATGTCTTCGCATCATGAGGTCAATGTCTTCAAACCAATTTATCTTCAAAATCCTCTAAGAATGCATATGACCTCTTCCCTTCCTCGTGATTCTAATGCTGTCACAGTACATGTCTGTGGAGAACTTTGGTTCTCATAGTCTGCATTCGCTTGCAGAATTCTTACAAGATCAAACCAACTCTCCCGGCCGCCTCCTATCTCACAACCAAACGCAAGCCTTTGAAGTTTTGATTGTGAAGCCATTCAGTTTGAAGCTCATGGCTACAGATAAATCAGTCAGAAGGGCGGCAGACAGCGCCGTGAGGGAACCTCAAAAGATCTACCAGATGACCTCGCAGAGCTGTACAAGATAGATCCTGAAGAGACTTATAATCAGCGCATGACACGAATCCAATGGATTCGACGCTATTGGGCTGAACAGTGGTTCAAGTACAATTTCACACACAAGAATATGCTGAGAAGAATGCCATCAAGCCCTTGGGGTGATATTCTATTTCGAGGCCTCCTCCCAAGAGCATGGTCAAGCTATTGCACAAGGTTTCTATCCTTGCATGGTCCATGGACCTCAAATCGAAAATGCCGAATTCGACGCCTTTGCTCGTGTCGGATGACAATCTCTTCAAGCGCAACTTCCAAAGACGCAAAGGCTTCGCAAAGGAAAACAAGAAGTCATTGGGATTAGACTTCAACCTGGTCCCTCTCGCTTCCCCGTCCGACGGCTCACGGACGCCGAACCCAATGTCATCGGTCCGCTTTTCAAACCTTGAAGGCCTCATCACTTATATTTTGGTCCAAGGTGCCAATGTGGATCACTCGATGACAATGATGACTCGATGAAGCCCCAGCTCCAGCTCCCTGCCTCCTGCTCCAAAGCCGCAGGCTTAAGAAAGTCAAGGCTCCAAAGTCACCTGGTCCTCCAAAAGCTTCTCGTGAAGCCATCGCCATCGCACCTCCTCAAGCCAAGCACACCGAGGATCAATCCTGATTCCAAGAAGATGGAGAAGAGAAAGAAAAGTGTCAAGAATATTGAACTGACACCGACTTGCTGCCATTCTCATGAAGAGCACATTGATCTGTCAAGTGATGACGATCTTGCGATGATGCTCTTGAGCAGCTTATCAAGAGCAAAGAAGAAGCAGAAATCTTCAACAACTTGCCTCTCTTTGATGTGGCAATCATCCATCACTTCATTGATGAGTGGTTTGACACACCAAACATCAGGTTTGAAGATCTGCAACTTCCAATTGGCCTCAGCGTCTCTTTCAACGGCGCCATTGCTTCTGAGCTAGCTCTAGCTCAGCGGATTGTTGAATTGAAGCACAAAATTGACTATGAGAAGGCTCAGTTCAAGAAGCATATGGCTACACTCAGTGTGCAAGACGTCAAAAACTTCAAGGTCATGCTGCACGACCTCAAAGAAAACTTTGTCAAGAAGCGTGAAGAAGCCGTGAGGCTCTCGTGAGCGCATGAAGGCTCTGGCCGACAAGTGTGTGCTTGCCTACAATGAGGCTGAGAAGCGCAAGGCACTTGGCCGCCCCGCATCGAATTCCTGTGATGGCTGCAAAGAAAAGAAGTCTTCAGCTGACCAAGCTGCACCTTCAAGGCAGGAAGAGCCCCAGATAGTCTTCCCAAGCAAGATGATCGCTCAAGCCAAAGCTACGGTCAACTCGCTTCCAATGTAAAAGGACGCTGGCTGGCGAGGCTGAAGCGACAAAAAGGAAAAATCCTAACGCCTCGATGCTGCTCCTCCAAGAAGAAGCTAAAGACTAAGAAGAATCGGGCTGCTCCTACAAAGCCCTTGATTGTTGAACCCATTTCGTGGTTCGTCCCCGCTGTAACGCCTTGATTCGATGCGCCTGTGTCCTTCGCTTATTCGTCGGTGTTGCTATGTCATTTTCTTGCGTGTTCTCCTTTGCCATGTCATCATCTGCATTTTTATCATGTCGCCATGTGCATCGATTTGCATATGTGTTCGCCTCATGCATCCGAGCATTTTCCCGTTGTCCGCTTTTGCAATCCGCACTCCTATGTTCCCCGCGCCTCTTTTACCTCTTTTCATGTGCGGGTGTTAAACTTTCTCGAATGGTTCGAGGTTTGCCAAGCGGCCTTGGTATAGCACCGTAGACCGCCTGTCAAGTTTCGGCCATTTGAGGTCGTTGATACTCCAACGGTTAACCGGTAACCGTGAAAGCCTCTTTGTATTGCAGCTCAACACCCCTTTCAAAGTGGCCCAAAACCCAGCAACTCCTCCATGCTTTCGGTCGCTCGATCACGATCGCGGACCGAAACCGCACCTCATTTGACTCTCCTAGCTCCTCTATCTATAAATATGTGCCTCCCCGAACTTCTGGTCTTCTTCCCCTAACCCTAGAAAACTCCACCCGCCATCACGGACAAAATCCGGCAGCGGACGTGTCCGCCTGCCTCGCCGGACCAACCCGCTGTCGCCACGTGTCCTGGTCACGCCACTTCTGCCACACACTGCTGGGTCTGGCTGGGCTCGAAGAAGGCTCACAAGCCCAGATCGCCTCGCCTCACAGCTGCTCGCCTCCGGCTGCTGGGCTCTCACACCACGGCCTTCTCCCTCCGCCGCCGCCTCCCCCCATCGGCTCGGCCGCCAAGCCTCCCGCCGCTTCAAGGCCGGACTCCCTCGCCCGCCGCCTCCGCCTCGGCCAGGCCATTGCTGGCTGGCGCTACACTGCCGCCCGCCTGTCGCCCGGTGAAGTCGGCCGCCCTCACCGCCTCTCCGCTGACCGGACCGATCCGCGAATCCGCCGAGGAGCCCGATCCGCGGCCCCGAGCTCGGCCGCCATCTCCTCCTTTCCGCGATCTTCCCGCCATCCTCGAATCTGTGCCGAGAGGTTGACTTTCCCCAAATCCACTAAGTCCCCAGATTCTCGAATTTTTCATGCATTTTCATCGTGATCATAACTCTGCATCCGTAGTCTGCTTTCGCTGTAATATGTCAAATTGTTCGCCTCGTCGAGTACATAATTTCATCTCATTGCATCATTTTCATTTGAGCTCATCTTGATGCCTGAAATGCTGTAAGAAGTGTGCTATGTGATGTTAGTTTCAGATTCTTATCAGAACATGCACTTTTGTCATTTTTGCCATGATTGATGTGTGCACCCTATGAACTTGAGTCCTACATGTGTTTTGTAATATGACATGCCATCTTTACAGGGGTGTATGCCATGTATTTTTGTGATCTATGTGGTGACTAGCACAAGCATGCAAACTAGGCTTCATGATGTTGCTGATTTCGGCCCCTGTTCTGCTGATATTTTTATGCCATGTTAACTTGATGCTACCGAGAGATCCATGCTTATTTTGAGATACTTTAGTAAGGATGTTTTGAACATATGGTTATGCTCTATCCATCCATGCCCTTGTTTGCAATTATGGAGTGCCATAGCTTGAGTCAATCGAGCTCTACTTTTGCTATAAAATGTTTCCTGGCAGGTTGTTTACATGTTATTCAATTTTTCCAAGGTTGTTGTAGTTGATCCGTGTATGCTATGATGTTGTTCTTGCCATGTATAGCTTCTATGACATGTCTTCTTACTGTGAGTTGCCTTTCCATGCCATGTATTGCTCTTTGGTGAGTGGTTCAAGCTCACCAACATGCCTACTTATCGTTGTTCCTGCCATGTTTGAATCTGTAATATAACTTGCCATGTTTACATGGGTTCCATCCTATTTTCCGTGCCTTTTTGGCTCATGGTCAGTAAAGGACTTTTGATCTATGCATTTAGTAGTTTCATGCCATGCCTTTTTTGCCATGATAAGTTCCTGTAACATGTTGTTTAATAGCTCTAAACATTGCAACCTGATGTTATTTCGCTTAAGTCTGAATCATATTATTTGCAATCTTGCCATGTCATTTTGAGCATGTTCTAGTTGTTTCTGGAGATAGCTCAGTGTTCATATTTTGTCATGCCTTACCTGTACATCATGCACATTCCTTTTGTTTTCATGTTGAGATGCTGTAGCATGTTGTTTTGATGCTTGCAATATGCCTAGTTGCTGTTTTGGACAGCTTGTCCTTTATAACTTGTATTATGTATGTGTTGAACCGCTGTTCGCTTTTGAGTGTGCTCTATATGATACTTGCTTGATTTTGCATGTAGCTTCATATTATCATGTTGCATCCATGTTTTGAGGTGTTTGCTTGATGTTGGTATGCATTTTGCATCAATGCCATGCTTATCTTGTTTTGCTCATATCTTCTAGGTCGAGTCTCAATTAAATGAACATTATATGTAACTTGACTAGAATTCCGTGTAGATCATCGTGGTGCATCTTAACTTGCTGTTTAACAACTTGAACATAAGGTTTATTCAGATCTGGACCAATTTCGAAATTTGCATATGAGGACTTACCAGAATTGTTATATGTTGTTTCCGGCCTCATTTAAACTTGCTTTGATGTGTTGCTCTTGTATGCATCATCTCTTGCCATGAGTAGCCTCATCTAGCTTTGTCATGTGTCATGCTTGTTGTGCATCATATCTTGTCTATGTGTGGTGTGTTTACTATGTCGTGTGCTTCTTCTTTTTAGTTCCTGCTTCGTAGCGATCGTGAGGATTCGCTCGCTCACGCTTGGTTCGCTTCATCCGCTCGCCTTCTTCATGGACTCGTTTCTTCTTTATTGGGATTTCAGCAAGATGACCGCTACCCTGGATATCACTACTATCATTGCTATGCTAGTTGCTTCGTTCTATCGCTATGTTGCGCTACCTATTACCTGCTTATCAAGCCATCCCAAATTGCCATGTCAGCCTCTAACCTTTGACACCTTTCCTAGCAAACCGTTGTTTGGCTATGTTACCGCTTTGCTCAGCCCTCTTATAGCGTTGTTAGTTGCAGGTGAAGATGAAGTTTGTTCCTTGTTGAAACATGGAGATGTTGTTCCTTGTTGGAACATGTTTACTTGTTGGGATATCACAATATATCTTATTTAATTAATGCATCTATATACTTGGTAAAGGGTGGAAGGCTCGGCCTTATGCCTGGTGTTTTGTTCCACTCTTGCCGCCCTAGTTTCTGTCATATCGGTATTATGTTCCCGGATTTTGCGTCCCTAACGCGGTCGGGTGATTTATGGGACCCCCTTGACAGTTCGCTTTGAATAAGACTCCTCCATCAAGGCCCAACCTTGGTTTTTCCATTTGCCTCATCACCACCTACTTTCCCTTGGGAGTAATTAACCCAAGGGTCATCTTTATTACAGCCCCCCCCCCCCGGGCCAATGCTTGTCTAAGTGTTGGTCGAAACTAGAGCACCGTGCGGGACCATCCCTTAGCAACTTGGGTTACGTTGGTACCAGACGCTTCGCTTATCCGTGTTGCCCTCGAGAACGAGATATGTGCAGCTCCTATCGGGATTGTCGGCGATCGGGCGGTCTTGCTGGTCTTGTTTTATTGTCTGTCGAAATGTCTTGTAGCCGGATTCCGAGACGGATCGGTCTTCCCGAGGAGAAGGAATATCCTTCGTTGATCGCGAGAGCTTATCATGGGCTTGTTGGGACACCCCGCAGGTATAAACTTTCGAGAGCCGTGCCCATGTTATGTGGCGATGGGAATTTGTTAATATCCGTTGTAGTAAACTTGAAGCAAACTCTTCTAAAATACACCAACCGTAGCGTAACTGTGAGTGTCTCTTTTCGGGTTGATCGAGAGGAGAACACGGTTTCGGGTTATGCCGACGTAAGTAGGAGTTCAGGATCACTTCTTGATCATTACTAGTTGACGACCATTCCTTTGTTTCTCTTCTCGCCTCATTTATGTATGTTAGCCACCATATCATGCTTAGTCGCTGCAGCAACCTCACCACTTTGCCCCTTCCTTTCCCTTTAAGCTTTGCTAGTCTTGATACCCATGGTAATGGGATTGCTGAGTCCTCGTGGCTCACAGATTACTACACCACCAGTTGCAGGTACAGGTTGTGCGATGATCATGACGTGAGAGCGATGTTTACTTGTGTTGGAGTTCTTCTGCTGCTTCTTCTTCGATCAGGGGTTAGGTTCCAGGTCGGCAGCCTGGGCTAGCAAGGTGGATGTCGTTTGAGCTTCTGTTTATGTTTCATCCGTAGTCGGATGTTGATGTATTCTTGTGGCATTTGTGCCTTATGTATGTATCCCTATCTATTATGTAATGTTGATGTAATGATATCCACCTTGCAAAAGCGTTTCAATATGCGGGTCTATCCTTGGTGGGACCTTCGAGTTCCTTTTGGATAGGGTCGATATTGGGCGTGATAAGTTGGTATCGAGCCTCGACCGACCCTAGGAGCCCCTTCATTGATCGTGTAGTTTGGCCGTTGTCGAGTCTAGAATAAAACTGTTTTCGGAGTCTAGTTATATAGGAGAGTAGGAATTCTTTTTACTCCTCAGCCCCTTCGTCGCTCTGGTGAGGAATCTTGACGTAGGTGTTTTGAATTACTCCTCTTCCCCTCAAATTTTTTCTTTAGGATCACGCAGTTGGTTTTTTCCGGTAGTTGTTCCTCAGCTCTTTTCATCCGGTGCATTTCTCGTCAAGTTGACTCGAGCTCTTCATCGTTGTCAAATTCAATCCTCAGTTGTCTTATTTTCCCACCCGCCCACCCTTCTTCTTCTCGGAACCGGAGTCCGTAATCGAGTATCCATCCTACTCGTGTGAAGTCTTTGCTTTCTTTCCTCAATGATTTCAACCAGTGTTTCCTCTTGAAGTCATTCGTCAGTTTCCCCTTCCAAGTTGTCTTTGTTTTCCCGCCCTCCCACCCTATTATTCCCGGAGTTCGAGTTTCTTCCACCATCAATTCCATTCGTGGGAGCCTCTTCGCCTTCCTCAATTGTTTCAACCGTGAATTCTCGCCTTGTTCGCCATTCTTCATCCCTTTCTTTTTCTCGTGCACTCAATTCTAGTCTTTCGAGTTGATCATATTATTTTCCTCGCTCAAGTGTTTTCCTGCTCGCTCGCTTCTCGCCAGCTTTATCCTTCCGGAGTGCTCAAGTCATCTCAGGAGATTCGTCTGTGTTTGAATTAATTCGAGGTTGTCACCTCATTCTTATATTTCAATTGTTCTGGTGCATCATCTATCTATTCAAAAATCCTTTCCGACGGTGTTATCTTTTCAATGGGCCCTAACCCACGTGTCCTTTCCCGTGATCTTACCTGACTCTTCTAATTATTCCGGAGTTATTCTAAAGTTCTTTTGAAGTTTGACGTAAGAATGAATTTCATCAGTCAGACGCCTTCCCAAGATCTCTTTCAAATTCTTTTCATTGTTGGCTCAACCTCTTTGCTTTTCATTCTTCCGGAGTATCCCAGTAATTTTGGTGGTGTTCCTCATCATCATTTGAAGACCAAAGTAGAGTTTCTCTTAAATCTTGTCCGTTCTCCCAAGATTTATGGTGCTAGATCGATGTTATCCTATCTAATTGTTTCCAATATGCAAATTCTTTTCATCCATCCGAGCATTTCAGAGTTGTTTTCCGTCTCGATCATCCGGAGGTCATCTTTTCGTAAGATTTCTTCGCTCCAAGTTTTCAGCTTCGCTCATCTCAATATGCTTCCGTGCTTTGCTCAAGCATTCGCCAATCAGTTCGCGATCTCTTCGTTCTTTTGTCTCTAATTTTCCTCAAGTATCTTCGTGGTCTCTAATTCTTTCCGCGATTCGTTCTCTTCTCTTCGTTCATTTTCATTTCTAACGGCGGTTCGTTCAAGATTCTTTTTCCTTGATTATCATTTTAATTCATTCGTTCTCTCAAATCCTACCGGTGGTTCATGAAGACTTTCTCAAGTTTTGCGCCATATTTCCCCTTAATCCTTTTCAAGAAGAATAAGTAGTTGCAAAATCCATTGTTTGTCATCAATTTAATTTGATGAAGGATAAGCATACAATAAATCTTATTCTTATTTCATCCTAGTGAGTAATCCCTTCCTTCGGAGTTTGTTCGTAATGAATAAATTCTAGTTCCAAGTGTTTTCATCTTTTCTTTTCCCGAGTTCAAATTTCCTCCGCCATCTCGTCGGAATCCTCCATCTAAATCATCGCAAGGCTTTAATCTTATTTCCTTTCATCCTTCAATCGTATCTCATCATCCTTTTGTTACCGGAGTCCTTCATGGTGGTTCTTCATGATTTAGTTCATTCTTCAAGAGTTCATCAAGTATCATTCCGTCCTCTCAAGTTCAGATTCTATTCCTTCCATGTTTCAGCCAGAGTGCTACCTAAATCGTTTCAGTCTTATTCGTTTCTTTTCTCATTCTAACCACTCCGGTTACAACGAGTGGTTTCATAGTCTATCTGATTCTGCGAGCTTTCAGTTCTCGCCATTCTCGCTGCTTTCTCTTCTTCTCGTGTGCTTTCGATTCTTTGCCTCTTCTCTCTTCAATTCTTGTTTCACCTCATCCCTTTTTCCCTGCCGTCTCGGTCCTAAGATCTCGGATGAGATCTCTTGTTAGTGGAGGAGTGTTGTAACGCCGGATTCGATGCGCCAGGTGTCCTTCAGCTTATTCGTCCGTGTTGCCATGTCATTTGCTTGCGTGTCTCTCCTTTGCCATGTCATCATCTGCATTTTTATCATGTCGCCATGTGCATCGATTTGCATACGTGTTCGCCTCATGAATCCGAGCATTTTCCCGTTGTCCGCTTTTGCAATCCGCACTCCTATGTTCCCTACGCCTCTTTTTACCTCTTTTCATGTGGGGTGTTAAACTTTCTCGAATGGTTTGAGGTTTGCCAAGCGGCCTTGGTATATTACCGGTAGACCGCCTGTCAAGTTTCGTGCCATTTGGAGGTCGTTTGATACTCCAACGGTTAACCGGGTAACCGTGAAAGCCTCTTTTGTATTGCAGCCCAACACCCCTTTCAAAGTGGCCCAAAACCCAGCAAACTCCTCTCCATGCTTCCGGTCGCTCGATCACGATCAAGTGGCGAAAACCGCACCTCATTTGACTCTCCTAGCTCCCTCTATCTATAAATATGTGCCTCCCCAAATTCTGGGTCTTCTTCTCCCTAACCCTAGAAAAACTCCACCCGCCACCGACAAAATCCGGTAGCGGAGGTGTCCGCCGCCTCCGCCGGACCAACCCGCTGTCACACGTGTCCTGGTCACACCCCACTGGCCACCACTGCTGGGTCTGGCTGGGCCTGAAGGCTCAAGGCCCAGATCGCTCGCCTCACCTCGCCTCAAGGCTGCTCCTCAGCGCTGCCACAGCCTTCCTCATGCCGCCTCCCATCGGCCCGGCTCGCTGGCGCCTCCGCTTCGCCCGGGCGCCGCTGACGCTGCCCAGCAGCAAGACGGACTCGCCGCCGCCGCCTCGCCTCCGCCTGGCTCAGCTCGCTGGCAAGCACACTGCCGCCGCCGCCCGTCGCTCCGGTGAAGTCGGTCAGCGCCTCCCGCCCTCCTCCGCCTCGACCCGGACCGGATCCGGCGAGATCCGGCCGGAGGAGCCCCGGATCCGGAGGCCCCGAGCTCGGCCACCATCTGCCTCCTTTCCGGCGATCTTCCCCGGCCATCCTCGGAATCCGTGCCGAGAGGTTGACTTTCCCCCCGAAATCCACTAAGTCCCCAGATTCTGTAATTTTTCATGCATTTTCATCGCATCATAACTCTGCATCCGTAGCTCCGTTTCGCACGTGTAATATGTTAAATTGTTCACCTCGTCGAGTACATAATTTCATCTCATTGCATCATTTTCATTTGAGCTCATCTTGATGCCCGAAATGCTGTTAGAAGTGTGCTATGTGATGTTAGTTTCAGATTCTTATCAGAACATGCACTTTTGTCATTTTTGCCATGATTGATGTGTGCACCCTATGAACTTGAGTCCTACATGTGTTTTGTAATATGCCATGCCATCTTTACAGGGGTGTATGCCATGTATTTTTGTGATCTATGTGGTGACTAGCACAAGCATGCAAACTAGGCTTCATGATGTTGCTGATTTCGGCCCCTGTTCTGCTGATATTTTTATGCCATGTTAACTTGATGCTACCGAGAGATACATGCTTATTTTGAGATACTTCAGTAAGGATGTTTTGAACATATGGTTATGCTCTATCCATCCATGCCTTTGTTTGCAATTATGGAGTGCCATAGCTTGAGTCAATCGAGCTCTACTTTTGCTATAAAATGTTTCTGGCAGGTTGTTTACATGTTATTCAATTTTTCCAAGGTTGTTGTAGTTGATCCGTATGCTATGATGTTGTTCTTGCCATGTATAGCTTCTATGCCATGTATTCTTACTGTGAGTTGCCTTTCCATGCCATGTATTGCTCTGTGGTGAGTGGTTCAAGCTCACCAACATGCCTACTTATCGTTGTTCCTGCCATGTTTGAATCTGTAATATAACTTGCCATGTTTACATGGGTTCCATCCTATTTTCCGTGCCTTTTTGGCTCATGGTCAGAAAGGACTTTTGATCTATGCATTTAGTAGTTTCATGCCATGCCTTTTTTTGCCATGATAAGTTCCTGTAACATGTTGTTTAATAGCTCTAAACATTGCAACCTGATGTTATTTCTGCTTAAGTCTGAACTGTTATTATTTGCAATCTTGCCATGTCATTTTGAGCATGTTCTAGTTGTTTCTGGAGATAGCTCAGTGTTCATGTTTTGTCATGCCTTACGTGTACATCATGCACATGCCTTTTGTTTTCATGTTGAGATGCTGTAGCATGTTGTTTTGATGCTTGCAATATGCCTAGTTGCTGTTTTGGACAGCTTGTCCTTTATAACTTGTATTGTGTGTATGTGTTGAACCGCTGTCTGCTTTTGAGTGTGCTCTATATGATACTTGCTTGATTTTGCATGTAGCTTCATATTATCATGTTGCATCCATGTTTTGAGGTGTTTGCTTGATGTTGGTATGCATTTTGCATCAATGCCATGCTTATCTTGTTTTGCTCATATCTTCTAGGCAGAGTCTCAATTAAATGAACTTTATATTTAACTTGACTAGAATTTCGTGTAGATCATCGTGGTGCATCTTAACTTGCTGTTTAACAACTTGAACATAAGGTTTATTCAGATCTGGACCAATTTCGAAATTTGCATATGAGGACTTACCAGAATTGTTATATGTTGTTTCCGGCCTCATTTAAACTTGCTTTGATGTGTTGCTCTTGTATGCATCATCTCTTGCCATGAGTAGCCTCATCTAGCTTTGTCATGCGTCATGCTTGTTGTGCATCATGTCTTGTCTATGTGTGGTGTGTTTACTATGTCGTGTGCTTCTTCTTGTTAGTTCCTGTTTCATAGCGATCGTGAGGATTCGTTCGTCTACGCTTGGTTCGGCTTCATCCGTTCGTCTTCTTCATGGACTCGTTCTTCTTCATTGCAGGATTTCAGGCAAGATGACCGCTACCCTGGATCTCACTACTATCATTGCTATGCTAGTTGCTTCGTTCTATCGCTATGATGCGCTACCTATTACCTGTTTATCAAGCCATCCCAAATTGCCATGTCAGCCTCTAACCTTTGACACCTTTCCTAGCAAACCTTTGTTTGGCTATGTTACCGCTTTGCTCAGCCCCTCTTATAGCGTTGTTAGTTGCAGGTGAAGATGAAGTTTGTTCCTTGTTTGAACATGGAGATGTTGTTCCTTGTTGGAACATGTTTACTTGTTGGGATATCACAATATATCTTATTTAATTAATGCATCTATATACTTGGTAAAGGGTGGAAGGCTCGGCCTTATGCCTGGTGTTTTGTTCCACTCTTGCCGCCCTAGTTTCCGTCATATCGGTATTATGTTCCCGGATTTTGCGTCCCTAACGCGGTCGGGTGATTTATGGGACCCCCTTGACAGTTCGCTTTGAATAAAACTCCTTCAGCAAGGCCCAACCTTGGTTTTTCCATTTGCCTCACCACCACCTACTTTCCCTTGGGAGTAATTAACCCAAGGGTCATCTTTATTATAGCCCCCCCCCCCGGGCCAATGCTTGTCTAAGTGTTGGTCCAAACTAGAGCACCGTGCGGGACCATCCCTTGGCAACTTGGGTTACGTCGGTACTACCAGACGCTTCGCTTATCCGTGTTGCCTCGAGAACGAGATATGTGCAGCTCCTATCGGGATTGTCGGCGATCGGGCGGTCTTGCTGGTCTTGTTTTATTGTGTCGAATGTCTTGTAGCCGGGATTCCGAGACTGATCGGGTCTTCCCGGGAGAAGGAATATCCTTCGTTGATCGCGAGAGCTTATCATGGGCTGTTGGGACACCCTGCAGGTATAAACTTTCGAGAGCCGTGCCTGCATGTTATGTGGCAGATGGGAATTTGTTAATATCCGTTGTAGTAAACTTGAAGCAAACTATTCTAAAATACACCAACCGTAGCGTAATCGTGAGTGTCTTTTTAGGGTTGATCGAGAGGAGAACACGGTTTCGGGTTATGTCTGACGTAAGTAGGAGTTCAGGATCACTTCTTGATCATTACTAGTTGACGACCATTCCTTTGTTTCTCTTCTCGCTCTCATTTGCGTATGTTAGCCACCATATCATGCTTAGTCGCTGCAGCAACCTCACCACTTTGCCCCTTCCTTTCCCTTTAAGCTTTGCTAGTCTTGATACCCATGGTAATGGGATTGCTGAGTCCTCGTGGCTCACAGATTACTACACCACCAGTTGCAGGTACAGGTTGTGCGATGATCATGACGTGAGAGCGATGTTTACTTGTGTTGGAGTTCTTCTTCTGCTTCTTCTTCGATCAGGGGTTAGGTTCCAGGTCGGCAGCCTGGGCTAGCAAGGTGGATGTCGTTTGAGCTTCTGTTTATGTTTCATCCGTAGTCGGATGTTGATGTATTCTTGTGGCATTTGTGCCTTATGTATGTATCCCTATCTATTATGTAATGTTGATGTAATGATATCCACCTTGCAAAAGCGTTTCAATATGCGGGTCTATCCTTGGTGGGACCTTCGAGTTCCTTTTGGATAGGGTCGCATATTGGGCGTGACAAGTTGGTATCAGAGCCTCGACCGACCCTAGGAGCCCCTTCATTGATCGTGTAGTTTGGCCGTTGTCGAGTCTAGAATAAAACTGTTTTCGGAGTCTAGTTATATAGGAGAGTAGGAATTCTTTTTACTCCTCAGCCCTTCGCCGCCTCGGTGAGGAATCTTGACGAGGTGTTTTGAATTACCTCTTCCCTCAAATTTTTTCTTTAGGATCACGCAGTTGGTTTTTTCCGGTAGTTGTTCCTCAGCTCTTTTCATCCGGTGCATTTCTCGTCAAGTTGACTCGAGCTCTTCATCGTTGTCAAATTCAATCCTCAGTTGTCTTATTTTCCCACCCGCCCACCCTTCTTCTTCTCGGAACCGGAGTCCGTAATCGAGTATCCATCCTACTCGTGTGAAGTCTTTGCTTTCTTTCCTCAATGATTTCAACCAGTGTTTCCTCTTGAAGTCATTCGTCAGTTTCCCCTTCCAAGTTGTCTTTGTTTTCCGGCCCTCCCACCCTATTATTCCCGGAGTTCGAGTTTCTTCCGACCATCAATTCCATTCGTGTGGAGCCTCTTCAGTCTTCCCTCAATTGTTTCAACCGGTGAATTCTCGTCTTGTTCGTCATTCTTCATCCCTTTCTTTTTCTGGTGCACTCAATTCTAGTCTTTCGAGTTGATCATATTATTTTCCTCGGCTCAAGTGTTTTCCCTGCTCGTTCGCCTCTCGCCAGTTTATCCTTCCGGAGTGCTCAAGTCATCTCAGGAGATTCGTCTGTGTTTGAATTAATTCGAGGTTGTCACCTCATTCTTATATTTCAATTGTTCTGGTGCATCATCTATCTATTCAAAAATCCTTTCCGACGGTGTTATCTTTTCAGTGGGCCCTAACCCACAGGTCCTTTCCCAGGATCTTACCTGACTCTTCTAATTATTCCGGAGTTATTCTAAAGTTCTTTTGAAGTTTGACGTAAGAATGAATTTCATCAGTCAGACGCCTTCCCAAGATCTCTTTCAAATTCTTTTCATTGTTGGCTCAACCTCTTTGCTTTTCATTCTTCCGGAGTATCCCAGTAATTTTGGTGGTGTTCCTCATCATCATTTGAAGACCAAAGTAGAGTTTCTCTTAAATCTTGTCCGTTCTCCCGAAGATTTATGGTGCTAGATCGATGTTATCCTATCTAATTGTTTCCAGTCATGCAAATTCTTTTCATCCATCCGGAGCATTTCAGGAGTTGTTTTCCGTCTCGATCATCCGGAGGTCATCTTTTCAGAAGATTTCTTCGTTCCAAGTTTTCAGCTTCGTTCATCTCAATATGCTTCCGTGCTTCGCTCAAGCATTCGTCAATCAGTTCGCGATCTCTTCGTTCTTTTGTCTCTAATTTTCCCTCAAGTATCTTCGTGGTCTCTAATTCTTTCCGGCGATTCGTTCTCTTCTCTTCGTTCATTTTCATTTCTAACGGCGGTTCGTTCAAGATTCTTTTTCCTTGATTATCATTTTAATTCATTCGTTCTTCAAATCCTACCGTGGTTCATGAAGACTTTCTCAAGTTTTGCGCCATATTTCCCCTTAATCCTTTTCAAGAAGAATAAGTAGTTGCAAAATCCATTGTTTGTCATCAATTTAATTTGATGAAGGATAAGCATACAATAAATCTTATTCTTATTTCATCCTAGTGAGTAATCCCTTCCTTCGGAGTTTGTTCGTAATGAATAAATTCTAGTTCCAAGTGTTTTCATCTTTTCTTTTCCCGAGTTCAAATTTCCTCCGCCATCTCGCCGAATCCTCCATCTAAATCATCGCAAGGCTTTAATCTTATTTCCTTTCATCCTTCAATCGTATCTCATCATCCTTTTGTTACCGGAGTCCTTCATGGTGGTTCTTCATGATTTAGTTCATTCTTCAAGAGTTCATCAAGTATCATTCCGTCCTCTCAAGTTCAGATTCTATTCCTTCCATGTTTCAGCCAGAGTGCTACCTAAATCGTTTCAGTCTTATTCGTTTCTTTTCTCATTCTAACCACTCCGGTTACAACGAGTGGTTTCATAGTCTATCTGATTCTGCGAGCTTTCAGTTCTCGCCATTCTCGCTGCTTTCTCTTCTTCTCGTGTGCTTTCGATTCTTTGCCTCTTCTCTCTTCAATTCTTGTTTCACCTCATCCCTTTTTCCCTGCCGTCTCGGTCCTAAGATCTCGGGATGAGATCTCTTGTTAGTGGAGGAGTGTTGTAACGCCTCGGATTCGATGCGCCAGGTGTCCTTCAGTTATTCGTCAGTGTTGCCATGTCATTTGCTTGCGTGTCTCTCCTTTGCCATGTCATCATCTGCATTTTTATCATGTCGTCATGTGCATCGCATTTGCATACGTGTTCGTCTCATGAATCCGAGCATTTTCCCGTTGTCCGCTTTTGCAATCCGCACTCCTATGTTCCCGGCGCCTCTTTTACCTCTTTTCATGTGTGGGTGTTAAACTTTCTCGGAATGGCCTGAGGTTTGCCAAGCGGCCTTGGTATATTACCGGTAGACCGCCTGTCAAGTTTCGTGCCATTTGGAGGTCGTTTGATACTCCAACGGTTAACCGGGTAACCGTGAAAGCCTCTTTTGTATTTCAGCCCAACACCCCTTTCAAAGTGGCCCAAAACCCAGCAAACTCCTCTCCATGCTCTCGGTCGTTCGATCACGATCGCGTGGCCGAAAACCGCACCTCATTTGGACTCTCCTAGCTCCCTCTATCTATAAATATGTGCCTCCCCCCGAAATTCTCGGGTCTTCTTCTCCCCTAACCCTAGAAAAACTCCACCACGCCACGGACAAAATCCGGGTAGCGGAGGTGTCCGCCCGCTCCGCACGGACCAACCCGCCGTCACACACGTGTCCCGGGTCACGCCCCACTTCACGCCACCAGCTGCTGGCCTGGCTGGGCCCGAAGCGCCCAAGCGGCTCAGATCGCCTCGCCCAGCGCCTCGCCTCCGCCGGCCCCCACACCGCTTGCCTTCCTCAATGGCCGCCTCCCCCCATCGGGTCCCGTCGCCTGGCGCCCGCCACCACGCGCCTGGCCTGACGCCGCCCAGCCGGACTCCTGTCGCCGCCTCGCCCGCCTCCGCCTGTGGCGCTCCCTCGCCAGGCGTTGCACCGCCGCCCGCCTGTCGCCTCCCGGTGAAGTCGGTCGCGCCCCGCCGCCTCCTCCGCCTCGACCGGACCGGATCCGCGAGATCCGGCCGAGGAGCCCTGATCCGAGGCCCCAGCTCGCCACCATCTGCCTCCTTTCCGCGATCTTCCCCGCCATCCTCGAATCCGTGCCGAGAGGTTGACTTTCCCCAAATCCACTAAGTCCCCAGATTCGTAATTTTTCATGCATTTTCATCGCATCATAACTCTGCATCCGTAGTCTGCTTTCGCACGTGTAATATGTTAAATTGTTCACCTCGCCGAGTACATAATTTCATCTCATTGCATCATTTTCATTTGAGCTCATCTTGATGCCCGAAATGCTGTTAGAAGTGTGCTATGTGATGTTAGTTTCAGATTCTTATCGTAACATGCACTTTTGTCATTTTGCCATGATTGATGTGTGCACCCTATGAACTTGAGTCCTACATGTGTTTTGTAATATGCCATGCCATCTTTACAGGGGTGTATGCCATGTATTTTTGTGATCTATGTGGTGACTAGCACAAGCATGCAAACTAGGCTTCATGATGTTGCTGATTTCGGCCCCTGTTCTGCTGATATTTTTATGCCATGTTAACTTGATGCTACCGAGAGATACATGCTTATTTTGAGATACTTCAGTAAGGATGTTTTGAACATATGGTTATGCTCTATCCATCCATGCCTTTGTTTGCAATTATGGAGTGCCATAGCTTGAGTCAATCGAGCTCTACTTTTGCTATAAAATGTTTCCTGGCAGGTTGTTTACATGTTATTCAATTTTTCCAAGGTTGTTGTAGTTGATCCGTGTATGCTATGATGTTGTTCTTGCCATGTATAGCTTCTATGCCATGTCTTCTTACTGTGAGTTGCCTTTCCATGCCATGTATTGCTCTGTGGTGAGTGGTTCAAGCTCACCAACATGCCTACTTATCGTTGTTCCTGCCATGTTTGAATCTGTAATATAACTTGCCATGTTTACATGGGTTCCATCCTATTTTCCGTGCCTTTTTGGCTCATGGTCAGTAAAGGACTTTTGATCTATGCATTTAGTAGTTTCATGCCATGCCTTTTTTTGCCATGATAAGTTCCTGTAACATGTTGTTTAATAGCTCTAAACATTGCAACCTGATGTTATTTCTGCTTAAGTCTGAACTGTTATTATTTGCAATCTTGCCATGTCATTTTGAGCATGTTCTAGTTGTTTCTGGAGATAGCTCAGTGTTCATGTTTTGTCATGCCTTACGTGTACATCATGCACATGCCTTTTGTTTTCATGTTGAGATGCTGTAGCATGTTGTTTTGATGCTTGCAATATGCCTAGTTGCTGTTTTGGACAGCTTGTCCTTTATAACTTGTATTGTGTGTATGTGTTGAACCGCTGTTCTGCTTTTGAGTGTGCTCTATATGATACTTGCTTGATTTTGCATGTAGCTTCATATTATCATGTTGCATCCATGTTTTGAGGTGTTTGCTTGATGTTGGTATGCATTTTGCATCAATGCCATGCTTATCTTGTTTTGCTCATATCTTCTAGGCCGTAGTTCAATTAAATGAACTTTATATTTAACTTGACTAGAATTTCGTGTAGATCATCGTGGTGCATCTTAACTTGCTGTTTAACAACTTGAACATAAGGTTTATTCAGATCTGGACCAATTTCGAAATTTGCATATGAGGACTTACCAGAATTGTTATATGTTGTTTCCGGCCTCATTTAAACTTGCTTTGATGTGTTGCTCTTGTATGCATCATCTCTTGCCATGAGTAGCCTCATCTAGCTTTGTCATGCGTCATGCTTGTTGTGCATCATGTCTTGTCTATGTGTGGTGTGTTTACTATGTCGTGTGCTTCTTCTTGTTAGTTCCTGTTTCATAGCGATCGTGAGGATTCGTTCGTCTACGCTTGGTTCGGCTTCATCCGTTCGTCTTCTTCATGGACTCGTTCTTCTTCATTGCAGGATTTCAGGCAAGATGACCGCTACCCTGGATCTCACTACTATCATTGCTATGCTAGTTGCTTCGTTCTATCGCTATGATGCGCTACCTATTACCTGTTTATCAAGCCATCCCAAATTGCCATGTCACCTCTAACCTTTGACACCTTTCCTAGCAAACCTTTGTTTGGCTATGTTACCGCTTTGCTCAGCCCCTCTTATAGCGTTGTTAGTTGCAGGTGAAGATGAAGTTTGTTCCTTGTTTGAACATGGAGATGTTGTTCCTTGTTGGAACATGTTTACTTGTTGGGATATCACAATATATCTTATTTAATTAATGCATCTATATACTTGGTAAAGGGTGGAAGGCTCGCCTTATGCCTGGTGTTTTGTTCCACTCTTGCCGCCTCTAGTTTCCGCCATATCGGTATTATGTTCCCGGATTTTGCGCCCCTAACGCGGTCGGGTGATTTATGGGACCCCCTTGACAGTTCGCTTTGAATAAAACTCCTTCAGCAAGGCCCAACCTTGGTTTTTCCATTTGCCTCACCACCACCTACTTTCCCTTGGGAGTAATTAACCCAAGGGTCATCTTTATTATAGCCCCCCGGCCAATGCTTGTCTAAGTGTTGGTCCAAACTAGAGCACCGTATGGGACCATCCCTTGGCAACTTGGGTTACGCTGGTACCAGACGCTTCGCTTATCCGGTGTTGCCCTGAGAACGAGATATGTGCAGCTCCTATCGGGATTGTCGGCGCATCGGGCGGTCTTGCTGGTCTTGTTTTATTGCTGTCGAAATGTCTTGTAGCCGGGATTCCGAGACTGATCGGGTCTTCCCGGGAGAAGGAATATCCTTCGTTGATCGCGAGAGCTTATCATGGGCTGTTGGGACACCCCGCAGGTATAAACTTTCGAGAGCCGTGCCCATGGTTATGTGGCGATGGGAATTTGTTAATATCCGTTGTAGTAAACTTGAAGCAAACTCTTCTAAAATACACCAACCGTGTGCGTAACGTGAGTGTCTCTTTTAGGGTTGATCGAGAGGAGAACACGGTTTCGGGTTATGTCTCGACGAAGTAGGAGTTCAGGATCACTTCTTGATCATTACTAGTTGACGACCATTCCTTTGTTTCTCTTCTCGCTCTCATTTGCGTATGTTAGCCACCATATCATGCTTAGTCGCTGCAGCAACCTCACCACTTTGCCCCTTCCTTTCCCTTTAAGCTTTGCTAGTCTTGATACCCATGGTAATGGGATTGCTGAGTCCTCGTGGCTCACAGATTACTACACCACCAGTTGCAGGTACAGGTTGTGCGATGATCATGACGTGAGAGCGATGTTTACTTGTGTTGGAGTTCTTCTGCTGCTTCTTCTTCGATCAGGGGTTAGGTTCCAGGTCGGCAGCCTGGGCTAGCAAGGTGGATGTCATTTGAGCTTCTGTTTATGTTTCATCCATAGTCGGATGTTGATCTTGTATATGATGTTGATGTATTCTTGTGGCATTTGTGCCTTATGTATGTATCCCTATCTATTATGTAATGTTGATGTAATGATATCCACCTTGCAAAAGCGTTTCAATATGCGGTTCTATCCTTGGTGGGACCTTCGAGTTCCTTTTGGATAGGGTCGCATATTGGGCGTGACACCGCGTCTGCAACCCAAGAACTTTGAATGGCTGTTCATGAGCCTGCTTCCACAGAGGCTCCTGAAGCTGAAGAGATTCCAGCAGCTGATCCCCCCACTGCTGAAGACATTGGTCACCATGACAATGTTGAAGATGATGAAGTTCTTCCTCAAATCGAGTACAATGTGGTATCATCGCCTGTTCGTACGAACAGCGAACTCATCAGCATTGGTTGTCCTCTGACGCCAATTGCACAGGATGCTTCATGGGCTGATCGCCCGCAACAACAAGACTCCCAGTACTCCCCAACAACAAGTCACTCCCCAACAACAAGTCACTCGCCAACAGCAACACCAAGAAGAAGAGGAAGACTTCGAGGCCCAGGCAACCCCATCTCCAAAGGCGTCGCCAAGATTTCGCAGCTTTGCAAAGGTCAAAGGCCCCAAGTGCCTCTTTCGAGCTGCTCTGTAGGAGAAGTGCACCACCAACCTGTTGCACGTCAAGTGTTTTCAGAAGCCACTCCAACTGTGAATGTCTCTGAGTCTGAAGCCAAAGCTGCTGAAGACAATCTGGCTGCATCAGCCGCTGACACCCAAGAAGAAGAAGAAGAACGTGTTCCTACACCCCCAGTAATTGAAGAAGTGATCCCCGATATCAACGTGCGAGCTGCCCGACCCTCCAGCCTCCTCAAGTGGAGGTTGAAAACAATGAGGCTGCCACCTCCAACACCAATGAAGCCAATGACGTGGTCATGGCTGAAGCCAATGTGAGCCTGTCCCAACCGCTTCCTGGGCCAATGAAGGAATTGTGCTCAAGCCAATGAGGCAACTGCCTCAAGCATCTGGCAGCAGCTCAAGCCTCGCTTGCTGCCATCGCTCCAGCTCCGCCACCAAGGCCCTACACAATCGAGCAAGCATACAACTATGGCGAGCTAGTCACAAGAAGATGGCCCGCTCGTCCCTCCGCCTCATGCCTCGGGTCCTCAATTCGACTATCATATTGCGCATAGGCCTCCGGTCCAAGCCGGGCCAAGATCGCCAAGGTTTCCGTGCATCGCCACCTCAACTGGTTCTTTCAATGCAAATGGCTTCAAAGCCCACAATACTTTGTTTGACAGTGCAAAGAACCCCTACACAAGGCCGAGGATCTCATCTGAACTGTTCTGGAGCTATCAGCAAAGAAGCTATTACTCCTGTGTTCTGTATGACCAAGGCCGCATTTTCCCTCATATGCGCCTCGACATCGGCCATTGCGGTGACTGTCGTGCTTAGAAGAAGCACTTGATTGCTTTCATGATGCAAGTCTGCTTGGCTTCAGAATGCATAAAGAGCACTGGAATGAAGAATTAGTGCTTCAATTCTATGCCACACTCCACATCCGCGGCTACAACAGAGATACGAAGACATGGGTTCTCGAGTGGATGACTGGAAATGTCCATCATGAAGCCAAAGCTCTTAACATCATTGAGCTCACAGGCCTACCCACTCCCGGAGAGCTGTTTGAACTCGGATGTCAACTCCACCGCGATGCCTTGGAAAGCATATTTCATAAGCGTAACCCGACATGAGTCGATGTCGAGCATGATGAAGCCATCGCCACATGACGCTGAATACCCTCAACACTTCTTTGTTGATGACCTTGAGTATCTGCCTCGTACCATATATCACATCATACGGCGAACTCTATGGCCCATAAAAGGGCATTCATTGTCTGCAAAGCTTGAAGGAGCAATGAAGACATTGGTCTTCTACATCCTCAATGGTATCACTTCAACACGCAAGATTTCTTCATCCGACAATTGGCTGCCTCGGATCTGATCCGCTTGGTCCAAGTTCTATGCTCCATGGGTCATGCGCCTCATCAAGATGCACTCGCAATCAACTATCAACCCTCTCGCCGCAATCATCCGATCTTTCTACCAGAGGTTGATATGTCCGAAGCCATATACCCGAGCCCGCCAAAACGCCACTAAGACTTCGAACGTAGATCACCACAGCTTCTCTCAACCTATGGAAGGCGCCCAAGCGGTATCTCGTGTTCATCCCCGGCTGGGAACACACGTCCGCTTCATCGTGCACGAGTGAAGCCATCGAGAGCACAATTGGCCCAAGGCCTCTAAGCGCCTCGAGTCCTCAACGATCGAGAACTTCTTGTGGCGCGCATCAAAAGCAAGATAAGCATCACTCCCGGCTAAAGCGCCCAATGCAAAGCCTCTTGGTGGATGTCAATCGATTCGTAACCTTGCCACCAAGAATGCTTTTGTCACTCACGAGACTTGTCGGCGATCATGGAAGAGTTTGACCCTGCTCGGTCTTCAAGCTGATCTTCAAGACGATGGCTTCATCGAACAGTTCAAGTTTGACTCCACTCCTCCACGGAATGCAGTCCCACGGCGAACTCCATCTCTTGAAGACTCGACTATTCTTCCTCTCAAGGCAACGGACAATGCCAGAGTGATCGATGATGAAGCCGATGCTACTTCACCGCCCCTACTTCGCGACGAATCGACATCATACCCAGCTTGTCTCGCACAGCCAACCAACAACGATAATCCTGTTGCATCATCTTCTTCGAAGAGGACGAGTAGATGCTCTATGTCTTCAAACCTTTTGGTCCTTCATCGACAAAAGGGGAGAAGCATATGAGTTTGATAGTCTTCAAGCGGGTTCATAAGGGCGGTTGCACTATATTTTGCCTAGTGTTTACAACTCTCGTTTTGAAACATTTGGTTCTTATGAGTTGTAACACTTAAACTCGATGGTCGCCTGCTACTTATTTGCTTTACCTCAAAGTGCGATGATAAATTCGCATGTGCGATTTATAACTTCCGCACTTAGATCATTCTCGCAACGTCCATTTTCATTATGCATGTCATTCTCTTAGCTATATCATTTCATGCATGATGAATTATCTTCATAAGTTGAAGAGGATCTCCACAAGTACAACCTGCCATGTGCATTTGCATTCCAAAAGCAAACCACTTATATGCACATCTTCAGGGGGAGCCTTTGCCACTTATGAAGACAATTCCCTATCCTTTACAATTTCACATATTTTATCCCCGTTGAAAACTTCAACCAGTTTGTCATCAATCACCAAAAAGGGGGATATTGTAAGTGCATCTAGTGCCACCCCTAGTTGGTTTTGGAGTATTGACGACAAATGTGGTTGAGGGACTAATGCGTTTGTGAGAATTGCAGGATAACGCAGGTAGTGTCCCTCATTGATTCGGTTTACCTACCAGAGACGACCCCTAAAAATGTATGAATACATTGAAGACAATGGTGGTAAGTGAAGATATTCACATTGAAGACTATGACATGAGAAGACATTGAGTGAAGACTATGGAGCGCGAAGACTGTGTTTTTCGTTGTTTCCTTTTCTTCTTTGTTGAGTCGAGGAACCACCGTCTTCGTTAAGTGGGTCCAAGTGATCATAGTCGAATGATCAAGTGATGCTCAACCTGAATCCTATGTCTTCGAGCGAAGACAATGTGAAAAAACTTATCCAGCTGGATGAGTCAGCTTTGCTTGTAGCCCAAGTAAAGTTGCGTGAGTGTTTGAAATCGACCGTTGGAACACGTGTCAGTTCCTTAGTGACCTGTGGTCATTTCGGACATAACAGGTCGAGTTGCCTAGTGGCTATAAATAGCCCACCCCTACACCATAAATTGGTGGCTGCTCAGATTTAGTGCACGGCTTTTGTCGCTTGAGAGCAACCCACCTCAAGCCTTTGAGAGAGAGAAATCCTTGCAGGACAAAGCCCAAAACACCCAGAGCCAAAGAGTGTTAGGCATCACCAAGTTTTCCGTCCGTGTGACTCAAGACTTATTACACTTGGGGACTGTGAATCCTCCACCGGTTAGGCGTCGCGTTCTGAGCATCCAAGAGTCATTGTGGATTGCCGGTGAACGTTGTCCATGAAGGTTCGGAAGTCTACCTTGAAGACTTACCAGAGTGATTGGGCGAGGACTGTGTGTCCTTAGCTCAAGGGGAATAAGGTGAAGACGCGGTCTTCTGAGTTGAATCTCAGCCTCCCTAACCAGATGTACAGCTTGTCACAAAGAATCGAACTGGTCCAACAAATCTTGTGTCTTCAACTAGTGACTGGTTCTATCCCTTCCTCCTTTACCCTAAGTTTGTCTTCGTGAAGTCTTTGCTTATATGTCTTATCTGCTTGACTTCACCGCTTGACTTCTATTGTTGTTTGGCTTCATACTATCTTCCATCCCCGATCCTTACTACATAGCTGCTATTAGTCTTGTCCGTTCACATTATTGCATACTTGACTATGGCTTGCTTGTTGTGGTTATCTTCCGCTGCATATCAACTAGGTCATTTCTGTTGTTTGTCTTCGAAACATCCGTGCTTTGAAGACTTTCATAAAAATCGCCTATTCACCCCCCCTCTAGTCGATAACTAGCACTTTCAGTATGAATACATCAACCGCGTTGTGCTAAGGCTTCCGCTTTCGATCTACGAGGGTACGTAGACAACACTCTCCCCTCTCGTTGCTATGCATCACCATGATCTTGCGTGTGCGAGGAAGTTTTTTGAAATTACTACGCTCCCCAACAAAGGTATCGAGCCAGGTTTTATGCGAGATGTTATATGCACGAGTAGAACACAAGTGAGTTGTGGGCCATATAAGTCATACCGCTTACCAAAGATGTCATACTTTGGTTGGCGGTATTGTTGGATGAAGCGGCACGGAGCGACACTACGCCAGACGCTTACGCGAGACTGGTTCTAGCGACGTGCTTTGCACACAGTGTGGCTGGCGGGTGTCGGCCTCAACTTTAGTTGAACTGAGTGTATACGCCTCGTCCTTGCGAAGGTTAAAACAGCACTAACTTGATGAACTATCGTTGTGGTTTTGATGTGTAGGTAAGAACGGTTCTTGCTAAGCCCGTAGCAGCCACGTAAAACTTGCAACAACAAAGTAGAGGATGTCTAACTTGTTTTTGCAGGGCATGTTGTGATATGATATGGTCAAGACGTGATGAGATATAAGTTGTTGTATGAGATGATCATGTTTTGTCGAAGTTATCGGCAACTGGCAAAATCCTTATGGTTGTCTCTCTATTGCATAAGATGCAAGCGCCAAATAATTGCTTTACTTTATCACTATGCGATAGCAATAGTTGCAAGAGCAATTGTTGGCGAGACGACCATGTGACGACACATTGATATAGATCAAGATGATGGAGATCATGGTGTCATGCCGGTGACGATGGAAATCATGACGATTCTTTGGAGATGGAGATCAAAGGCACAAGATGATGATGGCCATATCATGTCACATATTTTGATTGCATGTGATGTTTATCTTTTATACATCTTATTTTGCTTAGTTCGACGGTAGCTTTATAAGATGATCTCTCACTAAATTATCAAGGTATAAGTGTTCTCCCTGAGTATGCACCGTTGCAAAAGTTCTCCGTGCTAAGACACCACGTGATGATCGGGTGTGATAGGATCTATGTTCAAATACAACGGGTGCAAAACAGTTGCACACGCGGAATACTCAGGTTAAACTTGACGAGCCTAGCATATAACTGATATGGCCTCGGAACACGGAGACCGAAAGGTCGGGCGTGAATCATATAGTAGATATGATCAACATAGTGATGTTCACCGTTGAAACTACTCCATCTCACGTGACGATCGGACATGGTTTAGTTGATATGGATCACGTGATCACTTAGAGGATTAGAGGGATGTCTATCTAAGTGGGAGTTCTTAAGTAATATGATTAACTGAACTTTAATTTATCATGAACTTAGTCCTGGTAGTATTAGCATATCTATGTTGTAGATCAATAGCTCGCATTGCTGCTTCCCTATGTTTATTTTGATATGTTCCTAGAGAAAAACTATGTTGAAAGCTGTTAGTAGCAATGATGCGGATTGGATCCGTGATCTGAGGATAAACCTCATTGCTGCACAGAAGAATTATGTCCTTGATGCACCGCTAGGTGACAGACCTATTGCAGGAGCAGATGCAGACGTTATGAACGTTTGGCTAGCTCAATATGATGACTACTTGATAGTTTAGTGCGCCATGCTTAACAGCTTAGAATCGGGACTTCAAAGAAATTTTGAATGTCATGGACCATATGAGATGTTCCAGGAGTTGAAGTTAATATTTCAAGCAAATACCCGAGTTGAGAGATATGAAGTCTCCAACAAGTTCTATAGCTAAAAAGATGGAGGAGAATAGCTCAAGCAATGAGCATGTGCTCAGATTGTCTGGGTACTACAATCACTTGAATCAAGTGGGAGTTAATCTTCCAGATAAGATAGTGATTGACAGAGTTCTCTAGTCACTATCACCAAGTTACTAGAACTTCATGATGAACTATAACATGCAAGGGATAACGGAAACGATTCCCAAGCTCTTCATGATGTTGAAATCGATTTAAGGTAGAAATCAAGAAAACATCAAGTGTTGATGGTTGACAAGACCACTAGTTTCAAGAAAAGGGCAAAAGGGGAACTTCAAGAAGAATGGCAAGCGAGTTGATGCTCAAGTGGAGAAGCCCAAGTCTGGACCTAAGCCTGAGACTGAGTGCCTCTACTACAAAGGAACTGGTCACTGGAAGCGGAACTGCCCCAAGTATTTGGCGGATAAGAAGGATGGCAAAGTGAACAAAGGTATATTTGATATACATGTTATTGATGTGTACTTTACTAGTGTTTATAGCAACCCTCAAGATTTGATACTAGTTCAGTTGCTAAGATTAGTAACTCAAACGGAGTTGCAAAATAAATGAGACTAGTTAAGGGTGAAGTGACGATGTGTGTTGGAAGTGGTTCCAAGATTGATATGATCATCATCGCAGACTCCCTATACTTTCGGATTAGTATTGAACCTAAATAAGTGTTATTTGGTGTTTGCGCTCAGCATGAATATGATTTGATCATGTTTATTGCAATATGGTTATTCATTTGTTAGAGAACAATTGTTGTTCTGCTTACATGAATAAAACCTTGTATGGTCATACACACCAACGAAAATGGTTTGTTGGATCTCGATCGTAGTGATACACATATTCATAATATTGAAGCCAAAAGATGCAAAGTTAATAATGATAGTGCAACTTATTTTTGGCACTGCCGTTTAGGTCATATTGGTGTAAAGCGCATGAAGAAACTCCATGCTGATGGGATTTTGGAATCACTTGATTATGAATCACTTGATGCTTGCAAACCATTCCTTATGAGCAAGATGACTAAAACTCCATTCTCCGGAACAATGAGCGAGCAACTGACTTATTGGAAATAATACATACTGATGTATGCGGTCCGATGAGTGTTAAGGCTTACGGCAAGTATCGTTATTTTCTGACCTTCACAGATGATTTGAGCAGATATGGGTTTATCTACTTGATGAAACACAAGTCTGAAACATTTGAAAAGTTCAAAGAATTTCAGAGTGAAGTGGAGAATCATCATAACAAGAAAATAAAAGTTTCTACGATATGATCGCAGAGGTAAAATATTTGAGTTACGAGTTTGGCCTTCAATTAAAACAATGTGGAATAGTTTCACAAATTCATGCCACCTGGAACACCACAGCATAATGGTGTGTCCGAACGTCATAACCGTACTTTATTGGATATAGTGCAATCTATGATGTCTCTTACCGATTTACCACTATCGTTTTGGGGTTATGCATTAGAGACAGCTACATTCACGTTAAATAGGGCACCATCAAAATCCATTGAGACGACGCCTTATGAACTATGGTTTGGCAAGAAACCAAAGTTGTCGTTTCTTAAAGTTTGGGGCTACAATGCTTATATGAAAAGGTTTCATCCTGATAAGCTCAAACCCAAATCGGAGAAATGTGTCTTCATAGGATACCCAAAGGAGACTGTTGGGTACACCTTCTATCACAGATCCGAAGGCAAGACTTTTGTTGCTAAATTTAGAGTTTTTCTAGAGAAGGAGTTTCTCTCGAAAGAAGTGAGTGCGAGGAAAGTAGATCTTGATGAGGTAATGGTACCTGCTCCCTTATTGGATAGTAGTTCATCACAGAATCCGGTTTCTGCGACACCTACACCAATTAGTGAGGAAGTTAATGATGATGATCATGAAACTTCATATCAAGTTATTACTAAACCTCGTAGGTCAACCAGAGTAAGATCCGCACCACAGTGGTACGGTATCCTGTTCTGGAGGTTATGTTACTACACCATGACGAACCTACGAACTATGAAGAAGCGATGGTGAGCCCAGATTCCGCAAAATGGCTTGAGGCCATGAAATCTGAGATGGGATCCATGTATGAGAACATAGTGTGGACTTTGGTTAACTTGCCCGATGATCGGCAAGCCATTGAGAATAAATGGATCTTCAAGAAGAAGACTGACGCTGACGGTAATGTTACTGTCTACAAAGCTAGAATTGTCGCAAAAGGTTTTCGACAAGTTCAAGGTGTTGACTACGATGAGAGTTACTCACTCGTATCTATGCTTAAGTCTATCCGAATCATGTTAGCAACTGCCGCATTTTATGAAATCTGGCAAATGGGTAAACAAAAATGCATTCCTTAATGGATTTATTAAAGAAGAGTTGTATATGATGCAACCAGAAAGTTTGTTTGTCAATCCTAAAGGTGCTAACAAAATATGCAAGCTCCAGCGATCCATATATGGACTGGTGCAAGCATCTCGGAGTTGGAATATACGCTTTGATAAGTTGATCAAAGCATATAGTTTTATACAGACTTGCGGTGAAGCCTGTATTTACAAGAAAGTGAGTGGGGGCACTACAGCATTTCTGATAAGTATATGTGAATGACATATTGTTGATCGGAAATAATGTAGAATTATTATGCAAAGCATAAAGGAGTGTTTGAAAGGAGTTTTTTCAAAGAAAGACCTCGGTGAAGCTGCTTACATATTGAGCATCAAGATCTATAGAGATAGATCAAGACGCTTGATAAGTTTTTTCAATGAGTACATACCTTGACAAGATTTTCAAGTAGTTCAAAATGGAACAGTCAAAGAAAGAGTTGCCTATGTTACAAGGTGTGAAATTGAGTAAGACTCAAAGCCCGACCACGGCAGAAGATAGAAAGAGAATGAAAGTCATTCCCTATGCCTCAGCCATAGGTTCTATAAAGTATGCCATGTTGTGTACCAGATCTATTGCATACCCTACCACTAAGTTTGGCAAGGGAGTGCAATAGTGATCTAGGAGTAGATCAATGGACAACGGTCAAAATTATCCTTAGTGGAATAAGGATATGTTTCTCGATTATGGAAGTGACAAAAGGTTCGTCGTAAAGGGTTGCGTCGATGCAAGTTTTGACACTAATCTAGATGACTCTAAGTCTCGGTCTAGATACATATTGAAAGTGGGAGCAATTAGCTAGAGTAGCTTCGTGCAGAGCATTGTAGACATAGAAATTTGCAAAATACTTACGGATCTGAATGTGACAAACCAGTTGACTAAAATTATCTCACAAGCAAAACATGATCACACCTTAGTACTCTTTGGGTGTTAATCACATAGCGATGTAAACTAGATTACTGACTCTAGTAAACCCTTTGGGTGTTGGTCACATGTCGATGTGAACTATGGGTGTTAACCACATAAAGATGTGAACTATTGATGTTAAATCACATGGCGATGTGAACTAGATTATTGACTCTAGTGCAAGTGGGAGACTGAAGAAAATATGCCCTAGAGGCAATAATAAAGTTATTATTTATTTCCTTATATCATGATAAATGTTTATTATTCATGCTAGAATTGTATTAACCGGAAACATAATACATGTGTGAATACATAGACAAACAGAGTGTCACTAGTATGCCTCTACTTGACTAGCTCGTTAATCGAAGATGGTTATGTTTCCTAACCATAGACATGAGTTGTCATTTGATTAACGGGATCACATCATTAGGAGAATGATGTGATTGACTTGACCCATTCCGTTAGCTTATCACTTGATCGTTTAGTATGTTGCTATTGCTTTCTTCATGACTTATACATGTTCCTATGACTATGAGATTATGCAACTCCCGTTTACCGGAGGAACACTTTGTGTGCTACCAAACGTCACAATGTAACTGGGTGATTATAAAGGTGTTCTACAGGTGTCTCTGAAGGTACTTGTTGGGTTGGCGTATTTCGAGATTAGGATTTGTCACTCCGATTGTCGGAGAGGTATCTCTGGGCCCACTCGGTAATGCACATCACTATAAGCCTTGCTAGCATTGCAACTAATGAGTTAGTTGCGGGATGATGTATTACGGAACGAGTAAAGGGACTTGCCGGTAACGAGATTGAACTAGGTATTGAGATACCAACGATCGAATCTCGGGAAAGTAACATACCGATGACAAAGGGAACAATGTATGTTGTTATGCAGTTTGACCGATAAAGATCTTCGTATAATATGTGGGAGCCAATATGAGAATCCAGGTTCCGCTATTGGTTATTGACCGGAGACGTGTCTCGGTCATGTCTACATTGTTCTCGAACACGGGTGTCCGGACGCTTAAAGTTTCGATGACAGTTATATTATGAGTCTATATGTTTTGATGTACCGAAGGTAGTTCGGAGTCCCGGATGAGATCGGGGACATGACGAGGAGTCTCGAAATGGTCGAGACGTAAAGATTGATATATTGGATGACTATATTCGGACATCGGAAAGGTTCCGAGTGGTTCGGGTATTTTCGGAGTACCGGGGAGTTACGGGAATACGGGGGAAGAAGTATATGGGCCTTATTGGGCTTTAGGGAGAGGGAGAAGCAGGCTGCGCCCCCCATTGACTAGTCCGACTGGACTAGGGGAGGGCGGCGCCCTCCTTCCTTCTCTCTCTCTTCCCTTCCTTGATTCCTACTCCTACTACTTGAAGGGGGGAATCCTACTCCTGTGGGAGTAGGACTCTCCGAGTATGAGCCATAGGGTCCGGCACTCCCCTCCTCCACTCCTTTATATACGTCGCCAGGGGGCACCCCATAGACACAACAATTGATCAGTTGATCTTTTAGCCGTGTGCGGTGCCCCCCCTCCACCATAGTCCACCTCGATAATACAGTAGCGGTGCTTAGGCGAAGCCCTGCATCGGTAGAACATCATCATCGCCACCACGCCGTCGGTCGACAAAACTCTCCTCAACACTCGGCTGGATCGGAGTTCGAGGGACGCCATCGGACTGAACGTGTGCTGAACTCGAGGTGCCGTGTGTTTGGTACTTGATCGGTCGATCGTGAAGACATACGACTACATCAACGCGTTGTGTTAACGCTTCGCTTTCGGTCTCACGAGGGTACGTGAGACAACACTCTCCCCTCTCGTTGCTATGCATCACCATGATCTTGCGTGTGCGTAGGATTTTTTTGAAATTACTACATTCCCCAACAGTGGATCGGTAGGGGAGATCTTCGTGCGCACCCCAGTGTTCGAACCTTGAGGGTTTTGCCGGAACCCGTGATCCGACAGTGCTCAAGAGTTAGCAGGGTCATGTTCATCCATCCCTCCATGGGGTCCTGTTCATCCACCGCGTCGATCGATCAGGGTACTGTTCATCCAACCCCCCACCGGGAACTGTTCATCCAAACCCCCTCAACAACTATCACTGTTCATCCAGGGAAGGAGGCAGCGGTGTTCAATCGGCTTCAGTTAGCAGCAGTAGCGGCGAATCACTCGGGTTCAGTTAATGCAAGGGATCGATCGATCGCTGGGTTCGAGAACGCGTTACTGCAGTGCAATCGCCGGTTCGCTTAGAGCCCAACGCCGCCGGGTTCGGGTTAGAGCCCAACGCCTTGCACACACACACGCACGTATTTAGAGAACGTGCATCGCTCGCCCCGGACCACCCACCGTAATCGGAACTCCCGCTATTTTCTCGCCTCGCTTCTACCATGTGTTTTTCCGCCATGGACGGCCCAAAGAATGTCATGCGCTTGCATCTCCGCCCGCCTGTGACGAAAAGCCCATTTGTTGTCATGATTTTTTTATCATAGAAGTAGGACCCCACCACATCTATGATGATACCAGGTTTTGTCACAATTATCGTTATAGAAGTGTCATAAGTATGACAGAAAAAAAATTGTTCGGCCCAAAATGTCATGGATGTGTCTTTTTTTTGTAGTGCCAGTGCATATAAACTAGTTGAAAAATCAAATATGTGTCCTTGGTTGCATGTTTAGGTCCCATGCAAGAAATGGGAATGAATTTCAAACACCCTACAACCGTCACTCGGTCGCAAACATTGAGATACCTGGTTTTTAAATTCTAGTAAATCCAAAATTCGTCTGAAATTCATGAAACTTGGCATGCTATCATGGAGCGGCATCAACATGTCGTGGTAAATTTTTTGTCCCATTTGGGGCAGGTTTGGGTATAAGCTTCTCACAAACCAGAGCATCTCACAACAAGCGTGATGGTTTCGGTAGGGAACGTGCCACCTTTGGGGACAAAATGATATCCGTTGCCTCTTATTGCTTTCAAAATTTTCTAGTGTCAACATATATCAACAGGAGTGATGTGTTCAATTTTTGACTTTTTCGGGGTTCGTTTGGACATTTTTGTACATTAACTGGGTTTCCTAGGCATTTTATGCGCATAATTCAAATTTGAACTACATGCACATTCTCCAGTGCATATAAACTGGTTGAAAAATCAAATATGTGTCCTTGGTTGCATGCTTAGGTCCCATGCAAGAAATGGAATGAATTTCAAACACCCTGCCACCGTCACTCGCCGCAAACATTGAGATACCTGGTTTTTAAATTCTAGTAAATCCAAAACTCGTATGGAATTCATGAAACTTGGAATGCTATCATGGAGCGGCATCAACATGCCGTGGTAAAAAAATTGTCCCATTTGGGGCAGGTTTGGGTATAAGCTTCTCACAAACCGGAGCTTCTCAAAACAAGCGTGATGGTTTCGGTAGGGAACGTGCCACCTTTGGGGATGAAACGATATCCGTTGATTCTTATTGCTTCCAAAATTTTCTAGTGTCAATATAGAACAACATGAGTGTTGTGTTCAGTTTTGGAATTTTTCGGGGTTCGTCTGGACATTTTTATACATTAACTGAGTTTTCCAGGCATTTTATGTGCATAATTCAAATTTGAACTACATGCACATTCTCCAGTGCATATAAACTAGTTAAAAATCAAATATGTGTCCTTGGTTGCATGCTTAGGTCCCATGCAAGAAATGGGAATGAATTTCAAACACCCTGCCACCGTCACTCAGCCGCAAACATTGAGATACCTGGCTTTTAAATTCTAGTAAATCAAAAACTCATCTGAAATTCATGGAACTTGGCATGCTATCATGGAGCGGCATCAACATGTCGTGGTAAAAAATCCCTTTTGGGGCAGGTTTGGGTATAAGCTTCTCACAAACCAGAGCTTCTCACAACAAGCGTGATGGTTTCGGTAGGGAACGTGCCACCTTTGGGGACGAAACGATATCCGTTGCCTCTTATTGCTTTCTAAAAATTTCCAGTGTCAACATAGAACAACAGGAGTGTTGTGTTTAATTTTGGAATTTTTCGGGGTTCGTTTGGACATTTTTATACATTAACTCGGTTTTCTAGGCATTTTCATGTGCATAATTCAAATTTGAACTACATGCACAAGCTCCAGTGCATATAAATTGGTTGAAAAATCAAATATGTGTCCTTCGGGGCATGCTTAGGTCCCATGCAAGAAATGGGAATGAATTTCAAAGACCAGGGCACTATTGATTGCCGGCAAAACGTTGAGATACTTTGTTTTTAAATTCTAGTAAATCCAAAACTCGTCTGAAATTCATGAAACTTGGTATGCTATAATGGAATGGCACCCGACATGCTGTCACATTTTTCATGTCCATTTGAGAGAAGTCGCACTCGAATAACAACCAACAATGGCATTTTGAAACAAATAGCTGCCACTGTAACATCTCAAACGTTTTGTATAATTTAAATTGTGTGCGTTCTGTTAACCGTTCATGTGACGCCACATGAGGGAGTTCCGGACTAGGGGGTGTCTGGATAGCCTAACTATCATCATCGGCCGGACTCCAAGACTATGAAGATGCAAGATTGAAGACACCGTCCCGTGTCCGGATGGGACTTTCCTTGGCGTGAAGGCAAGCTTGGCGATACGGATATGTAGATCTCCTACCATTGTAATCGACTCTGTAATCAGAACCCTATCCGTGTCTATATAAACCGGAGGGTTTTAGTCCCAGGGACTTAAAAACAATCATACCATAGGCTAGCTTCTAGGGTTTAGCCTCTTTGATCTCGTGGTAGATCTACTCTTGTAACACACATCATCAACATTAATCAAGCAGGACATAGGGTTTTACCTCCATCAAGAGGGCCCAACTCGGGTAAAACATCGTGTCCCTTGTCTCCTCGTTACCATCCGCCTAGACGCACAGCTGGGACCCCCTACCCGAGATCCGCCGGTTTTGACAATCGACATTGGTGCTTTCATTGAGAGTTCCTCCGTCGCCACCGATAGGCCCGATGGCTCCTTCGATCATCAATAACGACGCAGTCCAGGTGAGACCTTTCTCCCGGACAGATCTTCAGATTCGGCGGCTTTTGCATCGCGGGCTAATTCGCTTGGCCATCCGGAGCAGATCGAAGCTACGCCCGCCATCAGTCAGATTTGAAGCTTGAACTATACGGCCGATATCCGCGAGACTTGATCTTCGACGGATTCGAGCCGCAGCTAAGCATGCCGTGACCGCCTCGATGGGCATGATCTAGCTCGCAGCCGGTAACAGTGCCTCGAGGCTGCACCAAAGATCCGCCCGACCCTTAATCCGAGTCGGATTCCCGATCGAGGACGAGTGGTTGGACACCGCCTGGGGCTACGATCTCACGGCGATTGAGCCGAACTCTATCCCGCCCTTTGCGAAGACCTCGACTCAGGTGCCGGACTCTCTCCGGACTCGAGCCCCTGCAGCGCCGCCAATCGAATCCGATTGGGCGCTCGCCATGGAGTTCACCGCCATGACGTTTTTCGCACTCGCCTTTGGCGACATCCTGAATTCACTAAAGTCTCTCTTTATCCGGAGAGCCCCGCCGGATTACGGTCAGAAGGTTGGGATACGGACGACGAAGAAATTCAACGCCCACCCACCACCCACTTTGTAGCCACTGCCGACGATTTAACCGACATGCTCGACTTCGACCAAGACATCGACGGATGGACGACGATGCCGGAGACGACCAAGACCCAGCGCCACAGGCATCGGAAGGCCACCTCACATACGACATATACATGGTGGATATCCCAAAAGATGGAAACGACGATGGAACAGAGGAGGATGACCCTCCAAGAAACAGCCCAAGCGCCGGGCCGCCGGGCGCCACTCTAAATCCCGCCACAAAGAAGAATGAAGATTCCGCACCGAGACAACAATACACCGCATAATGTCAAGACAATCCACTCCAAAGCAAGAACCAACGCAGAAGATGGAGACGCCAGCCTCACGAGAGCGGCGTAAGAAGAGGTAGAGGATTATATGCCTCCCTCCGAGACGGCAAGCTCGACGACGATGAATTCGCCGTGCCTGAGAATCCCGTCGAACAAGAGCGCTTTTAGACGCAGGCTTATGGCCACGGCGAACAGCCTCAAGAAAAGCAGCAACAATGCTTAGAGCTGATCAGATCTGCTAGCCGACAGATGGATCAAGTCCTTGCGTCAAGAGCATGAGCTCGAACGCCTCCAAAGCTACCCTAAACGCAAGCTGCTCCCCGATTAGAGGAGGAGGCTTACGAACCTGCATCACCAGAGACAATACGGCTGACCACCACCCCGTGGTCGCGACAGGAGGCCTCTAGGCCCTTCACTAGAACCGCACTCGACATCGCCAAAAAGCACACGCCAAAGGGGAACGCCCGACCTGTGAGATATATTGAGGACAAGGCAAGACAATCAAGATCGATCTATGGATCGCGGGCGCCTACTGCACGTGATTTACAACCGTCAGCGCCGACGCAGTAAGTCCGCCGGGTTAACAAAATGCATAAAGCTCTTTTGAGCTCCGCCGTGATATCGCCAAAGATGAGGCGCCAGACACCCACTATGCTTCACGACGAAGTAATAGATCATCAAATCTCAAGGGTTTAAACCCACAATATTGAATCCTATGATGGCACAACAGACCCCGCGTTTGGATCAAGACTATCTCCTTCACATCCACATGGCCCGCGTGACGATCTTCACGCCATCAAATACCTCCCCTCGCTTAAAGGACCAGCCCGGCATTGGCTCAACAGCTTGCCGCCAGAGTCAATTGGGAGCTGGGAGGACCTCGAAGCTGCATTCCTCGATAACTTCCGTGGCACTTATGTGCGACCACCGACGCCGACGACCTAAGCCACATAATTCAGCAGCCAGACGAATCTGCCGACAGCTCGACACGGTTCTAACCAAGAAAACCAAATCGCCGACCGTCTGGATGCGGAGGCCCTCACGGCCTTCAAGCATAACATCCGTGACGAGTGGCTTGCCCGCACCTAGGACATGAAAAGCCAAATCCATGGCAGCCCTCACATCACTCATGACCCGCTTCGCTGGTGAGGACAACTGGCTAGCACGCAGCAACAACCTCAAAGAAAATTCTAGCAGTCCGGACTTCAAGGACCAAATGGCAGGTCAGCACAGAATAAAAACAAACGCCGCACTAACGGTGACAATATTGAGGATACGGCAGTCAATGCCGGATTCAGAGGCTCTAAACCCGATCAGCGAAAAAGCCATTCAAAAGAACTACCCCGGTCCGTCTAATTTGGACCGAATACTCGACCGCCAGCGATACACGGCACTTCAAAAAGCCAGTTAACCACACCAACAGGGACTGTTGGGTATTCACAGCAGGCAAGTTAATTGTCGAAAACAATGACAAGGGGCTGCATAGCGATGACGAGGACGAGACCCAACCGCCAACAATAAAGGATGAAGGGTTTCCCCCAAAAGCGGATGGTGAACATGATATACGCAATGCACATACCCAAAAGGGAGCGAAGCGGCACTCGTGGATGTCTACGCCGATGGAGCCAGCTGTTCTCAAGTTTAATCCATGGTCCTCCCGCCCGATCACTTTTGACCAAGGGACCACCCCACCAAAGATCCACTATGGTGGATTCGGCCAGACCGGTCTTAGACCCAATCGCCGATGGATTTCACCTAACAAGAGTCCTCGATGGATTTGGCGGCAAGAAATGAACCTCGCTTTACCAGTGATACAAGGCGCAAAATGGGCATAGACCCTCAAGGATTAAACCTACCAAAACGACCTTTAAAGGCGCCATACCAGTGTAGAAGCCAATTGTATAGGCTCAATTACATCGAAGTGCTCTTCGATCCCCGGATAACTTCCGGGCGAGGAGTTACTCTTCGACATAGTCCCGCTCCGCAGCGGCTATCATGCCTTGCTCGCACGCACCGCGCTTGCAAAGTTCAACGCGTGCCGCACTCACGCATACCTCAAGCTCAAGATGCCAGCCCTCGAGGAGTCATCACGGTCAACGGAAACACTGAATGTTCTCCGCACGGAGGAACATACAGCGGCTCTCGCGTAGTGCAATGCAGCCTCTAAGGCATTCTCGAGTCCGCCGTTAAGCGGCCGGACACAGCTAAGCGGGCCCGAGTAACTTACAACAAGACCACCGGCACGCCCGAGCATCGCCAGAGCAAGGCGGCCCCAACCCCAGCCCCCGCGAACGCCAGCAGATCCTTCGCAGTACACCATTACGCCTCAAGATACCATGGGCATGGGGAGAGGGCACGACCACGATAAACCCAGATCGCGGCTCAACCACACCAGGGGCTCTCAAGTGTGTCGCTTTTTCTTTTCTTTTACCTTTTACTTTTTACCCACAGACTCGCTTGTCGAAGCTCTGTCCGCAGCAGACCTGCCAACTCATGATGCAACAGCCGTGGAAGGATAAAGGCTACAACGAATATACAGTGGTCTCCATTACGAGCATTTTATACACCAATCTGCAGCCTACCTCGAGGGGGACATGTTTAACAGTCCCATACCTTGCTTATCGTGACTATTTGTATCGCTCGCATTCGTAGCAGCACTTATTAAATAAAACAATGCAGCACCTTTTGCTTATAATTGCATTTCTTTTTCATACATATGTTCATTCACGATGTTGCATCCGCACACTTTGGTACGGCTAATATACACCAGGGCTTATGTTTCCGTGATTATGGTATGATAAGTCCGAACACTTTCACAAGTGCGGTACTCAACTTATAGCACTATATGCATCGGCTCAATCATGTCTTGGGTCAATAGTTGGGTTTGCCTGCCCCATGTTTTGGTACCTTACGCCCGCTATATCGGCTAAGGTAGCACGGGAGAACCATCGCGATTCCGCCCCAGCTCGCCCGGTTAACGCCTGGGAGAAAGCTAAACTGACCGTCATGATGAGGCGAGAGCTGGTCGCTGTTCGAGAGGTTTTTGCAGTCCTTAAAGACTTATGCCGCTTAGAGCGAGGAGCCGGATACTGTCCGCCAAGGCGTGATAGCGCCCAAATTCGCCTTCCAAGACTAGGGGCTTCACCAAATTTAAAATTATAGAATTCTATGGCTAAGTGAGAGTGTTCAAGCATTATAAGTCTGGTTGCCTTGTTCACTGTGTTGAGCGCCCCTAGATGGACCCAAAATGGGAACAAGAGCGCCAAGTTTATCCCAACACCCCAAAGACTGTGGCATGGGGGTGAAGCCGACGACTTGCCATCTCTCGATTTGATACACGGCCGCACGTAAGGTAATATTTTAAATTAATAAGCGTTGCTTAGCGATATGAACTAAGTTTTCAGCGACAGATAACAAAATGCGAGTCTACTCAAATATTACATCTTTGAGCACTCACCCGCAATAGTGCGGGCGCCTTCAAAGACACTCTTATAATACATCTCGGCGCATGCGATGCTCCTTGCCCTCCGGTGGCGGGTCCACACGAGCTTCTGGCATCCATCTTGCCCCAGCAGCACCTTTGCGCTGGCAAGGGCCCGACGGTCACCCTCAATACAAGCGGAATGCTTGATGACTTCTACCCACGAGCACGATCCATCACCGCCGCACCAGTCAAGTAGCTCCTGTGCATGGCCTCCTTCGCCACAACCGAACTATGAGGCCCTTCATGGCCTGTTCGGCCGCCTTGTGGAGCTCGACCAGCTGCTTCAGCTGGTTGCTAAGGCACCAGATGTCCGGCCAAGATATCGAGACCAGAAGACCTTCTCCGCCGAGCCCCCTCCACGCCCGGTGAGAATGCGGCAGCATCGGACACGCCATGAGGAAGATCTCGCGAACGCCTCGAGAGCTCCAATTCGGTAAGCAACAAGTAATTAACACTCACATGCTCACTTTGCATGAAATATGCCTTACCCGCCGCTATTTTCTTCACCGCCAATCTCCGGAGGGCCTTGTAGGCTTCGCCTTAGCGGCTTTGGCACTCTCAAGAGTCGCAAAGGTCACACTCGAAGTCTTGAGTCACGCCTCCAAGCTCTCATGTTTTTTCACGAGATCCCGAGCTCTTGCTGCACCTCCGCCACCCCAAGGCCTCGCTTCTCTCGCTCAGGCCCCTCACGTCAGATTGCATTCGGCCGCTGCCACCGCCTCCTTCAGGGTCGCCACCTCGTTAGTGGCCCCTACAATACCCACGTTATCCTTGTTATTTTTCTTGCAACCAAATCCTTTTCTCAGAAGGTACAATTTTCATAAGGTACTACTCACCTTCTTTTTCCTCGAGCTGCTTCTGGCATGGCCGAGCCTGCTCTCGGACCGCCGAGGTTTTCCTTCAGTATTGACCTCCGCAAATAAGGCGGCGGAGGTCAAAGACAACCCTGCTATCCCATATTGACATATTTTCTATGACTCCTGCTTATCTTTTAAAGATCCTCAGTCCGCTTTTCTTTCCTAACACCGAACCGAGCATCGGGGGCTACCGCTCTACGGTACCATTTTTACATATATTGAAATTTTACCTTAAAGCTCGTTAGAAGGCTGCAGCAGCTTCGGTCAGCCCGCTTGGCGAGCTGAACTTTCTCAATCACCGCACTCATAACAATGGCGGTGTTCTTTCGATGGAGGCGCCGCTGAGCGCCCAAAGAATTATCCGCACCTCCGTTGGACGGAGGCAGCCGGGCCATAGCCTCGCCTTTCTACGGCGGGTCGCCACGACTCGGAGCCACCGTGGCCTCCGGCTGAGTCCGTGCAAAGTCCGTAGGGTGTCCTGTGACACCTTCGGGCCTCATCCTCCGGGTGGGTCCTTTCCTCGATCCCACCGGCGTCGTCCGCTGCATGGGGGTGGAGGCAATGAAGGGAATCCATATCCGACGCACTCAAGGACCCGCCACGAACGGGAAGATCATCTCATGGACTGCAGGGTTGTATGCGGCATTAGAGAGACATTATGTGGCTAAAAGAAAAACCTTGAAGTTATTCGGGAGTCCGGATACTTAAGATCTCGCCAGGGCTTGGCCCTTGGGGGCTACCATCACATCATGCGCATGGAGCAGTCCGAGGGAAGAGTTTTTCCTTCTGATTCTTCGCCTCCCTTGTTGGGGAGGCCTTCCTTTTCTTCCTCCCCACCGGGGAGAGGTTTTCTTCTCCTCCTCACCTTGGTGGAGGAGTCGGCCTCGATTCATCATCCGATAGCACCTGAAAACGGAACTCTTCCGAGTCCCTGGGCCGCCTTTCTTGGTTTTTCTTCTCCTAACCACGTGGTGCCGGAGCCAAGAGCCCTGTTAGTAGGGCGGCCCGCTGGTCCTTCGCTATGGGGCCGACAGTAATCCGCTCGCCTTCGCCAGCCATTCATGTTAAAGGTAAAGGAGTTTAGATCCCGTGATAGAGTCAAACTATGGAAAACAAGTGGTGAAATCACTTACCTCGTCACCTGGACGCTAAGAGCGAACTGTGATCTTCGTAGCGGATGCGGAGCTTCGCACCTTTGAACAGACCTTCCGACGCCTTCGACGTAGTGTCAAGAGCCCGCCAAGGTCCTGTGCTGCGCCGGATCAAACTCCCACAGTGTTGAAGCCCCATCGCCGCACGGAGAATCCGCGGATGAGCATGACTGACTACGCTGACAAGCATGAGCTTCTTGTCTACCACCTTCTGGATACGTGCTTGAGTCCGGCAGCAGCCTCCGATCCCCAAATCCGCCACTCTTCCGTGAGGTGAGCCGTAGGGATGCCAGATCTGACCGGGGCCGCTGCCCAATTAGGGTCACGCTGCTCGGTGATGTAGAACCACCCCGATTTCCACCCCTTGATGGTTTCGACGAAAGTGCCTCCACCACGTAACGTGGGACATCCTGCCCACCATTGCGCCTCCGCGACTCCGCTTTGGCTGTTCTTCACAACCTTCGCTTGACATCAAGGTCTTGAGCCATAAGTCAAGGCGGGGTTGATGCAGAGAAAGCTCGCATGTGACGATAAACGCCAGATGTTGAGGACGAAATTCAGGCCAGGTCGTGGAAGTCTGTGCCATAGTAGAACATGAGCCCCTGACAAATGGGTGAAGTGGAAAGCCCAGTCCATGGAGGAAATGGGGAAGAAATACTACCTCTCATGGGGCCTGGGTTGGGGACGAGCTCTCCTCGCCGGGAGCCGGCGCGCGACGTTGCTGGACAAATATTCGGCGCCACGCAGTTTCGGATCTGCCCCTCCGTGACGGAGGAGGCCATCCACTTGCCTCCCGCCTCCCGACATAGTTGGAGAAGGTTGAGGTGAGAAGTGCGGACTTGGGCGCTGGAGCTTGAGTTTGCGAAGATGGATAAGCCAAGGAGGAAGAAGGCGCAGGTAAAGGGTTGGATCTTTATCCCCTTATATGGGCGGACAAAACATGTGTCCCCACCGCCCGGTAAAACTCGCTTATCTCCCAAGCGCCACAATCAATGGCGCGTTGGGTTACCCACGTCCGTATTGATGGGAATCCTGAATAAGGGGAACACGATCTCGCTTCGACAAGACGTGCTAAGAGAACCGCCGCTAAACGCTACCGAGGTGGAACAATAAAAACAATTTGAGTAAAGGCTTGGTAGTGGTGCGACGCCACGCCACGTATCACGCCAAGATATTGATCTTATGTAATATTATTCTCTACGGTGGTATGTGGAATTTATTTTTGCAGAGCCGACACTATCCTGGTGTTCACAATCTTCTATAAATTATTCGAGGAAGAACCCACCTTGCAATGCCGAAGACAACATGCGCGCCGGACTCGCCGTCATTGAAGCCTGGTTCAGGGGCTACTGAGGGAGTTCCGGACTAGGGGGTGTCCGGATAGCCGAACTATCATCATCGGCCGGACTCCAAGACTATGAAGATGCAAGATTGAAGACTTCGCCCCGTGTCCGGATGGGACTTTCCTTGGCGTGAAGGCAAGCTTGGCGATACGGATATGTAGATCTCCTACCATTGTAACCGACTCAGGTAACCCTAACCCTATCTCGTGTCTATATAAACCGAAGGGTTTTAGTCCGAGGATCTAACAACAATCATACCATAGGCTAGCTTCTAGGGTTTAGCCTCTTTGATCTCGTGGTAGATCTACTCTTGTAACACACATCATCAATATTAATCAAGCAGGACGAGGGTTTTACCTCCATCAAGAGGGCCCAACTCAGAAAACATCGTGCCCTTGTCTCCGTTACCATCCGCCTAGACGCACAGCTTGGGGACCCCTACCAAGATCCGCCGGTTTTGACACCGACAAAGACACCTCACTCTTTTAATGGCTAGGAGGTGCCGCAAGGACAGGTTCTTGAGTGCTTGACTAAAAGGAAGGCGGCGAGTTGTACCCCAATGCGGAGGCTCACTGGGAAGCGTATGAAGCTGTACGCCAAGCAGCTCACCGGGAAGCGAGCCCTTTGACTTCCATGGCCTCCCGCCTTGCTCGCATCCTCTACATTAATGGCGCCCAAGCCGCAGCTTAATACGGTTTTTAAAAATAAAACACTCATCGCAAACGTTTTAGTTAGAACACCCGTATGCAAAGCCGACAATTTCCCCAGGAAGCCAAGGGAAAATGTGCTTAGCAGGATTTGTGCAGCTCTTGATCACAAACGCTTTAGTTAGAACACATGTATGTAAACCGGACAGCCCCCGGAAGCCAAGAGAAAATGTGCCGAGCAGGATTTCTACAGCTCTTGATCGCAAACGTTTTAGATAGAACACCCATATGCAAAGTGAGAGCTATGCTCTTCCCCTTTAAGTTGAGGGAAAATCCACAGCACAGGATTTGTGCATCACTTCAACGCAAATGGTTGTTTTGATGACCCGTAGCAACCAATGCATAAACAATTTGGTAAGATTTGCATCCGTCATATTGGGTATGTTGCCATTTGTCAAACTGGAAAGATTTACATTTGTTGATCTAGTAACATTTCCATTTGTCAATCCTTGTAACACTGCGATTTTTCAAAATATGCAGCTAGAAATCACTAGCACTATCTAATTTTTGCAACTAAAATTCAGTAATTAAGCATAGATTTCATTCATGGATTAAGCAGTCATTCTTAATTTATACAAATAGTTCAACTCGACTGCTGAACCGATCAAACTTTTCCCCAATTGTTGCCAACCACGTACTGAAATAGCTAGTTCAACTATATATACTAGATAATTTTAAGTACGTTGTACAGTTCGACCACACATCCATAGTCAGGTGAACCAAACAAAATAGCCCATAAATACTACTAGTACCACGGAGGGGCTTTGTGCTACTTCCGCAGCTAATCTCTCCGCCGAAAGGCCAAGAAGAGGCAGAGGAGGAGGAGGAGCCACCACGAGCAGGAGAAATGCAATAAGGTGCCTCGCCGCTGCTGCACGCTCAGCCGACGCCGCCAGATCGAACACCCACCGCCACTCCGCATAATCCTCTTGAAGCGCCAGACCGCTCAGAGGTCTCCCGATTCCTTGCCTCTGCCGGGCGGGCAAAGGCGCGACCATGGCTGCAGATGGCTTTTGCATGCTCAACGAGGCGCCTCCTCCTCCCGTGAGGAACTCGGCGTAGCGCTGAAGGTCGCCGACGACGTATGCGTTTTCCACCTCTGCCTCCTTCCTTCGGGCGGCGGTGGCGGAGCGGGTGATGATCCCAAGGTCGAAGGTGGGTGGCGGCCACGACAACCAAGCACGCCTCGAGCTTATGCTGGTTTTCCCAAAGAGGAGGGGATGATGCAGACAAGAGCGTAAGTATTTCCCTCAGTTTTGAGAACCAAGGTATCAATCCAGAGGAGGCCACGCAAGTCCCTCATACCGCACAAATGATAGCTACTCGCAGCCAACGCGATTAGGGGTTGTCAATCCTTCACGGTCACTTACGAGAGTGAGATCTGATAGAGATGATATTTTGGTATTTTGGTATAAAGATGCAAAGTAAAAAGTAAAAGCAAAGCAAGTAAATAAAGTGATGGAGATTGATATGATGAGAATAGACCCGGGGCCATAGGTTTCACTAGTGGCTTCTCTCAAGAGCATAAGTATTCTATGGTGGGTGAACAAATTATCTGTTGAGCAATTAATGAATTGAGCATAGTTATGAGTATATCTAGGCGATGATCATGTATATAGGCATCACGTCTGTGACAAGTAGACCAAACGATTCTGCATCTACTACTATTACTCCACTCATCGACCGCTATCCAAAGATGCATCTAGAGTATTAAGTTAAAAACAGAGTAACGCCTTAAGCAAGATGACATGATGTAGAGGAATAAATTCATGCAACATGATAAATACCCCATCTTGTTATCCTCGATGGCAACAATACAATACGTGCCTTGCAACCCTTTCTTTCACTGGGTAAGGACACCGCAAGATTGAACCCAAAGCTAAGCACTTCTCCCATTGCAAGAACTACCAATCTAGTTGGACAAACCAAACGGATAATACGAAGAGACTTGCAGAGATAACTCAATCATACATAAAAGAATTCAGAGAAGAATCAAATATTTTCCATAGATAAGTTGGATCATAAACCCACAATTCATCGGTCTCAACAAACACACCACAAAAATAAGATTACATCGAATAGATCTCCACGAGAGAGGGGGAGAACATTGTATTGAGATCCAAAAAGAGAGAAGAAGCCATCTAGATACTAGCTATGGACCAAGGTCTCAAGTAAACTACTCACACTTCATCGGAGGGGCTATGGTGATGATGTAGAAGCCTCCTTGGTGGATGCCTCCCCGGAGCTCCTAACAGGCCCCAAGATGGGATCTCGTGGATACAGGAAGGCACGGCGGTGGAATTAGATTTTTGGCTCCGCCCTTGATCTGCTGGGGGTACGAGGTATATATAGGAGGAAGGAGTACGCCGGTGGAGCGTGGGGCCACGAGGCAGGGGGCGCCTGGGGAGGGCGCACCCCACCTCGTGACCGCCTCGCACTTCTTGGAGTAGGGTCCAAGTCTCCGGATCACGCTCGTGAGAAAATCACGCTCCCAAGGTTTCATTCCGCTTTGACTCGCTTGATATTCCGCTTCTTCAAAACACTGAATAGGCAAAAAAACAGCAATTCTGGGCTGGGCCTCCGTTAATAGGTTAGTCCCAAAAGTAATATAAAAGTGGAAAATAAAGCCCATTATAGTCCAAAACAATAGATAAAGTAGCATGGAGCAATCAAAATTATAGATACGTTGGAGACGATCGCATCCCCAAGCTTAATTCCTGCTCGCCCTCGAGTAGGTAAATGATAAAAGAGAATTTTGATGCGGAGTGATACTTTGGCATAATTTCAATGTAAATATTCTTAATTGTGATATGAATATTCAGATCCGAAAGATTCAAGACAAAAGTTCATATTGACATAAAAATAATAATACTTCAAGCATACTAATCAAAATAATTATGTCTTCTCAAAATAACATGGCCAAAGAAAGTTTATCCCTACAAAAGCATATAGTTAGGCTACGCTTCATTTTCGTCACACAAAGATGTTCCCAACTTCTATACCCCCGATGACAAGCCAAGCAATTGTTTCATACTTAAATAATCTCAAAAAAATTCAACCTTCACGCAATACATGAGCATGAGCCATGGATATAGCACTATGGGTGGAATAGAATATGATGATGGGGATTGTGTGGAGAAGACAAAAAAGGAGAAAGTCTCACATTGACGAGGATAATCAACGGGCTATGGAGATGCCCATCAATTGATGTCAACATGAGGAGTAGAGATTGCCATGCAACGGATGCACTAGAGCTATAAAATGAATGCTCAACAAAAGAAAACTAGTGGGTGTGCATCCAACTTGCTTGCTCATGAAGACCTAGGGCATTTTGAGGAAGCCCATCGTAGGAATATACAAGCCAAGTTCTATAATGAAAAATTCCCACTAGTATGAATAAGACAACTTATGAGACACTATATGAAAACATGGTGCTACTTTGAAGCACAATATATGAGACTCACTACATGAAGAACAAGGTGCTACTTTGAAGCACAAAATATGAGACCCACTACATGAAGAACATGGTGCTACTTTGAAGCACAAGTGTGGAAAAAGAGATAGTAGCATTGCCCTTTTTTTTTCCTTTTTTGGGCCTTCCTTTTTTTATTTTTTTATTTGGGCAATGCTCTAATAATGATGATCATCACACTTCTATTGATTACAACATAAGGATTACAACTCAAACTAGAACAAGATATGACTCTATATGAATGCCTCCATGTGTACCGGGATGGTGCAATGAATCAAGAGTGACATGTATGAAAAATAATGCATGGTGGCTTTGCCACAAATACGATGTCAACTACATGATCATGCAATGGCAATATGACAAAAGTAAAGTATGTCATGATGATGATGGTGGAAGTTGCATGGCAATATATCTCGAATGGCTATGGAAATGCCATAATAGGTAGGTATGGTGGCTGTTTTGAGGAAGATAAATGGAGGTTTATGTGATAGAGCGATCGTATCACAGGGTTTGATGCACCGCTAAGTTTGCACCAACTCTCAATGTGAGAAAGGGCAATGCACGATACCAAGAGGCTAGCAATGGTGGAAAGGTAAAAGTGCGATAATCCATGGACTCAACATTAGTCAAAAGAACTCATATACTTATTGCAAAAATTTAGAAGTCATCAAAATCAAATACTACGCGATGCTCCTAGGGGATAGATTGGTAGGAAAAGACCATCGTCATTCCCCGACCGCCACTCATAAGGATGCACAAGCTAGGTACACTTCATGCTTCAAATTTGTTACACAACTTTAACCATACGCATGCTACGGGATTTACTAACTTCAACACAAGCATTTCTCAAATTCACAACTACTCAACTAGCATGACTTTGATATTATCACCTCCATATCTCAAAACAATTATCAAGCATCAAACTTATCTTAGTATTCAACGACTCAAAAGAAAGTTTCACATATCTTGAATACCAAGTATATTAACATTAAGCAAATTACCATGCTATTAACGACTCTCAAAATAATCTAAGTGAAGCATGAGAGATCAAGTTTCTTTAAAACAAATCCACCACCGTGTTTCTAAAAGATCTAAGTGAAGCACTATGAGCAAACTATCAAGCTCAAAAGATATAAGTGAAGCACATAGAGTATTCTATCAAATTTCAATTCATATATGGCTCTCTAAAAGGTGTGTACAGCAAGGATGATTGTGGTAAACTAACAAGCAAAGACTCAAATAATACAAGACGCCCAAGCAAAACACATATCATGTTGGTGAATAAAATATAGCTCCAAGTAAATTACCGATGGAAGTGGATTTAAAGAGGGATGCCTTCCGGGCATCCCCAAGCTTTGACTTTTGGTGTCCTTGGATTATCTTGGGGTGCAATGGGCATCCCAAAACTTAGGCTCTTGCCACTCCTTGTTCCATAATCCATCAAAAGAATTCACCAAAACTTGAAAACTTCACAACACAAAACTCAATAGAAATCTCGTGAGCTCCTTAGAGAAAGAAAACAAAAGACTACTTTAAAGTACTGTAATGAACTCATTCTTTATTTATATTGGTGTTAAACCTACTGTATTCCAACTTCTATGGATTGTAAACTATTTTACTAACCATAGATTCATCAAAATAAGCAAACAACACACGCAAAACAGAATCTGTCAAAACAGAACAGTCTGTAGTAATCTGTAACTAACGCAAACTTCTGGAACCCAAAATTTCTACCAAAATTAGAAGACCTGAAAATTTGTTTATTGATCAGCAGCAATTGGAATCAGTATTTTATCACGTTCTGGTGATTTTAACAATTCGGGCACTGAGCACAAAGATTCTGGAAATTACAGCAAGATCAAATAACTATCATCCAAGAAGATCCAATAGGTCCAACTTGGCACAAACACTAATTAAAAGATAAAATCACATCTAAACAGAGGCTAGATGGATTATTTATTCCTAAACAGATGCAAAACAAAAAACTAAAATAAAATTGGGCTGCCTCCCAACAAGCGCTATCGCTTAACGCCCCTAGCTAGGCATAAAAGCAAGGATAGATCTAGGTATTGCCATCTTTGGTAGGCAATCCATAAGTGGCTCTCATGATAGATTCATATGGTAATTTTATTTTCTTTCTAGGAAAGTGTTCCATGCCCTTCTTTAAAGGGAATTGAATCTAATATTTCCTTCCTTCATATCAATAATTGCACCAATCGCTCTAAGGAAAGGTCTACCAAGAATAATAGGACATGAAGAATTGCAATCTATATCAAGAACGATAAAATCTATGGGCACATAATTCCTATTTGCAACAATAAGAACATCATTAATTCTTCCCATAGGCTTTTTAATAGTGGAATCCGCAAGATGCAAGTTTAGAGAGCAATCATCAAAATCACGGAAATCTAGCAAATCACACAAAGTTTTGGGAATAGTGGAGACACTAGCACCCAAATCAGACAAAGCATGAAACTCATAATTTTTAATTTTAATTTTGATAGTAGGTTCCCACTCATCATGGAGTTTCCTAGGGATAGAAATTTTCAACTCAAGCTTTTCTTGAAAAGATTGCATCAAGGCATCAACAATGTGTTCGGTAAAAGCCTTATTTTGACTATAAGCATGAGGAGAATTTAACACGGATTGAAACAAGGAAATACAATCAATTAAAGAGCAATTTTCATAATTAAATTCCTTGAGATCCAATATAGTGGGTTTAGCAATATCTCGATTTTTATTTCTTTCAATCCCACTTTTGTCAATTTCATCATCAAGATCTAAAAACTCAGAATTCTTAGAACGCCTTCTAGGTAAAGGAAGATCATATTCAGTTTCATCAAGATTAATATTGCAAATCAAAGATTTAATAGGGGACACATCAATAACTTTTAGATCTTCATCTTGATTTTCATAGGAATTAGAAGAACACGCTTTAATAAAAGCATCTTTGAAGCACGCATCCTAGCGGTTCTTTCTTTGCACTCATCAATGGAAATTCTCATAGCTTTGAGAGACTCATTGATATCATGCTTAGCAGGAATAGATCTAAGCTTTAAAGAATCAACATCAAGAGAAATTCTATCAATGTTCCTAGCCAAATCATCAACTTTAAGTAATTTCTCTTCAAGTAAAGCATTAAAATTCTTTTGTGAATTCATAAAATCTTTAACACTACTCTCAAATTCAGAGGGCATCTTATTAAAATTTCAATAAGAGTTGTTGTAGGAATTTCCATAATTATTAGAAGGATTACTAGGATAAGGCCTAGGATTAAAATTCCTCTATAATGCTGTTGTATCCAAAACTATTCCTACCAACAAAATTCACATCCATAGATTCATTATTACTCTCAATCAAGGTAGATAAAGGCATATTATTGGGATCAAGAAACACTCTTAGCAAATAAATTCATAAGTTCATCCATCTTTCCACACAAAACATTGATTTCTTCTATAGCATGCATTTTTTTATTAGTAGATCTTTCATTATGCCATTGAGAATAATTAACCATAATATTATCTAGGAGTTTAGTAGCATCTCCTAAGGTGATTTCCATAAAAGTGCCTCCTCATGGCTGAATCTAAAAGATTTCTAGAAGCAAAATTCAATCCAGCATAAATTTTTGTATAATCATCCATAAGTTCAAACCATGAGTAGGACAATTACGTAGCATTAATTTCATTCTCTCCCAAGCTTGTGCAACATGTTCATGATCAAGTTGCTTAAAATTCATAATATCGCTCCTAAGAGAGATAATCTTAGCGGAGGAAAATACTTAGAGATAAAAGCATCTTTGCACTTGTTCCAAGAATCAATACTATTTTTAGGCAAAGATGAAAACCACGCTTTAGCACGATCTCTAAGCTTAAAAAGGAAATAGCTTCAATTTAACGACATCATTATCAACATCTTTTTATTTTGCATATCACATAAATCAACGGCTATTCAGATGAGTAGCGCATCTTCGCTAGGAAGGCCGCTAATTGATCTTTCATAACAATATTCAACAAAGCAAGATTGATTTCACAAGATTCGTATTGGCAAGAGGAGCAATCGGAGTGCTAAGGAAATAATTATTATTGGTATTGGTGAATTCGCACAATTTGGTGGCATCTTGAGCCATCGCATCGAACAAGCAAACTAACATACGAGCAAACAACAGGCAAAAGGGAAAAGAGGAGGAGATTGGGAAAGAGAGGGCGAATAAAACGGCAAGGTGAAGTGGGGGAGAGGAAAACGAGAGGCAAATGGCAAATAATGTAATGCGAGAGATAGGGATTGTGATGGGTACTTAGTATGTTCACTTTTGCGTAGACCTCCCTGGCAACGACGCCAGAAATGGCTCGTTGTCGGGAGTCCAAATCTTCACTTGACTTTGTGTAAGCCTCCCCGGCAACGGCGCCAGAAATCCTTCTTGCTACGTCTCGAGCTTGCGTTGGTTTTCCCAAGAGGAGGGGATGATGCAGCACAAGAGCGTGAGTATTTCCCCGCTTTTGAGAACCAAGGTATCAATCCAAGAGGAGGCCACGCAAGTCCCTCGTGACCAAGCACAAAACGATAGCTACTCGCAACCAACGTGATTAGGGGTTGTCAATCCTTCAGGTCACTTACTTAGAGTGAGATCTGATAGAGGTAATATTTTGGTATTTTTGGTATAAAGATGCAAAGTAAAAAGTAAAAGCAAAGCAAGTAAATAAAGTGATGGAGATTCATATGATGAGAATAGACCCGGGGCCATAGGTTTCACTAGTGGCTTCTCTCAAGAGCATAAGTATTCTACTGGGTGAACAAATTACTGTTGAGCAATTGATGAATTGGGCATAGTTATGAGTATATCTAGGCGATGATCATGTATATAGGCATCACGTCTGTGACAAGTAGACCAAACGATTCTGCATCTACTACTATTACTCCACTCATCGACCGCTATCCAAAGATGCATCTAGAGTATTAAGTTAAAAAGAGTAACGCCTTAAGCAAGATGACATGATGTAGAGGAATAAATTCATGCAATATGATAGATACCCCATCTTGTTATCCTCGATGGCAACAATACAATACGTGCCTTGCAACCCTTTCTCACATCGGGTAAGGACACCGCAAGATTGAACCCAAAGCTAAGCACTTCTCCCATTGCAAGAACTACCAATCTAGTTGGCCAAACCAAACAGATAATTCGAAGAGACTTGCAAAGATAACTCAATCATACATAAATTCAGAGAAGAATCAAATATTTTCCATAGATAAGTTGGATCATAAACCCACAATTCATCGGTCTCAACAAACACACCGCAAAAAGAAGATTACATCGAATAGATCTCCACGAGAGAGGGGAGAACATTGTATTGAGATCCAAAAGAGAGAAGAAGCCATCTAGCTACTAGCTATGGACCCAAGGTCTGAAGTAAACTACTCACACTTCATCCTGAGGGGCTATGGTGATGATGTAGAAGCCCTCCGTGGTGGATGCCCCTCCAGCGGAGCTCCTAACAGGCCCCAAGATGGGATCTCGTGGATACAGGAAGGCACGCGGTGCAATTAGGTTTTGGCCCGCCCCCGATCCGCTGGGGGCACGAGGTATATATAGGAGGAAGGAGTACGCCGGTGGAGCGTCAGGGGCCCACGAGGCGGGGCGCGCCTGGGGAGGGCGCGCCTCACCTCGTGACCGCCTGCACTTCTTGGAGTAGGGTCCAAGTCTCCGGATCACGCTCGTGAGAAAATCACGCTCCCAAGGTTTCATTCCGCTTGGACTGCTTGATATTTCGCTTCTTCAAACACTGAAATAGGCAAAAAACAGCAATTCCGGGCTGGGCCTCCGGTTAATAGGTTAGTCCCAAAAGTAATATAAAAGTGGAAAATAAAGCCCACTATAGTCCAAAACAATAGATAAAGTAGCATGGAGCAATAAAAAATTATAGATACGTTGGAGACGTATCAACAACCGACGATGGGGTGGTGGCCGCGACCACCACCTCTCGCCTTCGGGCCACGGTGGCGAGCGGGTGATGGCCACGGTGGCTGGCAGTGGGGTGGCGGCCACGACGGCCACCTCCCGCCTTCGGGCCGTGGCGGCAGAGCGGGAGATGGCCCTGACTTTCGATGGTGGTGTGGCGACAACGGCGGCCGGCAACAGCTGCCGACGGGCAGTGGCGGTGGAGCGTGTGGTGGGTGTTTCGCACACACCCAACAGGAACGTCACGCGCACTACATTACGCCGGGACTGCGCCACAAGAGCGGTGTAGCCTCCCACTGAGCTGTCCTTGATGACAAAGTGGAGTGGCTGAGCGATTTACGACGGACCGTGCCATTGGGGATTGTGGGAGAAGCGCACGAGATAAGCTATAGGAGGAAGGGAAAATGCGACGAGACTCATCGGCCATGAGAGCAGGCCGTAAGCATTGGGATTTGGGGATTTCACCAAGTCGGGGGAAGCTTGCGCTGAACCTGCGAGATTGCGTGGGAACAGGCTCACTGACGATTCATTGGTGCCACTTCGAGCCACCGCTTGGCCAAAAGAACACTCCCTCAGAAGCGCGTAAGCTTGCGCTGTAAGCCGCCTCATGCAAAGCAGGGTGACAAGACGCAAGAGGAGGACGAAAGGACACGATACATATGGTTAATACAAAAAATATTTGTGATTTAGTTAGCTATTATACCCCGCCCTGGTTTATAAGTAGGATTTAACTAATAAAATACTTAATGCATGTCGCCAAAGATTATATCGTTGAGTCAGATTTGAACATAGTTTCCAGCTATACAATTTTGTAACATGCATTAACACTTTTTGGTTAAATTTAAGGTCATATACCAGCAAGCGCTTTTCCGCAACACACATGGCTTATTCCATCACAAACATCTCGGATAGATCAATCAGATGCCACGATCGCACACGCAACTCAAATCTGATTCGCGGCTTGATGTCTCCGACATCGCCGCATAGTTCGCCTTACTTGCCATGTATCACTGTATCGCCTTTGCTCGCCCCTCGCAAGCTCATTATCGTTAGGCGCCAAGCGGTTTCGGCTCGCCAGTCTGGCCGGGCACGCCACTTGTGGACAACTTTTCCTTGCGTGGTCAATCGCTATATGCATATATAAATGGTTGCTTGCCATTGAGGCGATCATGAGCGCTCGCCGCTGCCCCTCCACGCGCGCTCCGCCAGCGGGTTACGGTGCACGATCACGTCGGGGCCCCATATGCATGCGGTTGTTCTCTGCTGCTGTTAATGCCGATGCAGTTACGCGGCGGCACGATGGAGTTATGCGCTGCAAATTAGAACTGCCATCGTGGCTCGCCAATATTCCTGGCCGTCCGCTTCCCTTTAATTACCGCAGCCATTATAACCTTAGTCTCTTCAACCTTCGATCACGCCCACAACACAACAAGCACACCCACAACGCACACACAGAGAGGGATGTCCAAAGGTGCTCCAATGGAGTTCGCGAGCATAGAGTGGAGACCCATGCGAGGGAGACGGATCTCTCGGTGGTGTACACCATCGACCCGCCGTGGTGGACGACTACATCAACAACATTGAGCGCTTGCTTGCTCGAGACAAGTACAAGGTGGTCGGCATCGACCTCCAAAGACACCGCTGATCGTCCCGCATAGATCAAGGTTGCTGCCGCCAGCTTGTGCATGCGCCATCATGTCCTCATCTACCACTATTGCATGGCCACGAGCCTTGCACCATTTCAACAGTTTGTCAACAACATCGACATAAGTTCGCCATGGTGGAAACCATCGACGATGTAAAAGCGCCAGTTGTTACGGGCTTGGTCTGCAAGAACCTTGTCGAAACTGTGACTACCACGGGTCTGGGAAGCACAAAGAAGGACTCTCTCGTTGAACTCGCCGCCATCATCGACCTTTACTACGAAAAAGATGAAGCGATGCCCAGAGAACAAATCCCAGATCCCGCATAGGGCCCGATGCAGAATCGGATGAACCTCACCTCGTGTTCGCGACCAAGAGCGTACACATGCTACAAGATGCACAGTGGATCGTTGATATAAGGAAGTGCCTCGTTACCCAAATCGACGAGCACGGATTGAGCCTCAAGCAGCAAGCGCCACAAGAAGTAGATGATGATCGATGATCGCTTATGCTAATTAATCGTGCATGTAATATATAGTTTACTTTATTGGTGTGTGGAAATGTCATGTGTAGTAGCCACCTATGTAATTATGCATGTAATAGTTTACTTTGTGTGTGCAAATGCCATGGTTGTAGTAGCCACCTAGGTAAGTGGATGTTTAATTTGGTTATGCAACCATTATCTTAAAGTGTGTGTGCCTATATATATATGCAATCCCATCAACAACACACACCTCTTATTAGCAGCAACTGCCTATGTTATTATCGGTCTCGCATTACATTTCTGATTACAGACCTGTTTGCGCAGATCACACACATCTTGTTATATTGAACCATTTCTTCGCTTCTTGTCTGAACACAAACAGTTCATCTGAGTGAACCGCATGCCGTATATCACTGATAACCCACAAGTATAGGGGATCACAACAGTTTTCGAGGGTAGAGTATTCAACCAAAATTTATAGACTCGACACAAGGGGAGCCAAAGAATATTTGAAGGTATTAGCAGCTGAGTTGTCAATTCAACCACACCTGGAGATTAATTATCCGTAGCAAGTAGTTAGTAGCACAGTAATATGATAGTTTTGATAGTAGTGACAACAGTAATGGTAACAGTAACAGTGATAGCAGTAATTTGTAGCAAGTGTAATAGTGATGATAGCAATAGTAACGCAACAAGATCAATAAGGATAAAGTCGTAGGCATTGGATCGGTGACTTGTTGGATGATATTCATCATGTGACAGTTACAACCTAGGGCGATACGGCACTAGCTCCAGTTCATCGATATAATGTAGGCATGTATTCCGTAAATAGTCATATGTGCTTTACTAAAAGAACTTGCATGACATCTTTTGTCCTACCCTCCCGTGGTAGCGGGGTCCATATTGGAAACTAAGGGATATTAAGGCCTCTGAGGGAGTCCTGGACTAGGGGGTGTCCGGATAGCCGAACTATCATCTTTGGCCGGACTCCTAGAGTATGAAGATACAAGATTGAAGACTTCATCCCATGTTCGGATGGGACTTTCCTTGGCGTAGAAGGCAAGCTTGGCGATACGGATATGTAGATATCCTACCATTGTAACCGACTCTGTGTAACCCTGACCCTATCCGGTGTCTATATAAACCGGAGGGTTTTAGTCTGTAGGACAAAGAACAATCATACCATAGGCTAGCTTCTAGGGTTTAGCCTCTACGATCTCGTGGTAGATCTACTCTTGTACTACCCATATCATCAATATTAATCAAGCAGGAGTAGGGTATTACCTCCATCGAGAGGGCCCGAACATGGGTAAAAACATCGTGTCCCTTGTCTCCTGTTACCATCCGCCTAGACACACAGTTCGGGACCCCTACCCGAGATCCGCGGTTTTGACACCGACATTGGTGCTTTCATTGAGAGTTCCTCTGTGTCGTCACCTATAGGCCCGATGGCTCCTTCGATCATCAACAACGACGCGGTCTAGGGTGAGACTTTTCTCCCCGGACAGATCTTCATATTCGGCGGCTTTGCACTGCGGGCCAATTCGCTTGGTCATCTGGAGCAAATCGAAAGCTACGCCCCTTAAGGACAATAGCGATGAGCTATCCAACTTAAACAAAATCTTGGACAAGATATGTCAAATCCACAGTACTCCCGGGAAGCCTGCAAACCATACCCATAGAGATTGTTGAGTCTTCAAGCAGTTCGGTAGACTAAACGCCGAACACAAGGGGCTCGACACACCAAGTGAGGACGATGACGAACCCCACAAGCAGAGCACCGGAAAACAAAAGAATTTCCCACAAGAGGTTAAAACAGTAAACTCACTTCACGTGATAAAAGGGAAAAACAGAGCGGCGCCCATTAAGATGCGCACCGCACATACTACCCTAGCGGAGTACCAACACCGTTGTCAAAACCAATCACCTTCGACCATCGTGACTACTCCGAAAGTATCCGAACGCAGGACGGACAACCTTGATATTGGATCCTATAATCGACGGTTTCCAATTTACACAAGTCCTCATGGATGGCGGCAAGGACATAAACCCGATATATCGTGACACAATCCGCAGGATGGGGATAGACCCAACCAAAATTCGCCATAGCAACACCTCCTTTAAGGGGTAATGCCAGCCCATATGCCCATTGTACGGGCTCCTACAGCTAGAAGTTTTGTTCGCTCATCCGACAACTTCCGCCGTGAAAAGTTAATCCTTCCACATCGCCCATTCGAAAGTAGCTATCCAGCACTATCGGGCGTGAAGCTACCGCTTTAACGCAATATCGCATTATGCATCTCTTACACTTAAAATGCCCGTCCACGCGCATCATCTCATTAAAAGGGAGTATTAAGTGTTACTCGAGCACGGAAGAATGCGAGGCTGCCTTGACAGCCCCACACCAATCCGCCCGCTTACCAAAGCACCGAATAGGTAATTCAACCCCGGACACGGCTAGACGAGTCCGCGCTTACTAGAGGCATACCTCGCATAAGGGCGGCACGCATGTACAAAAAGAGACAATAAAACTCAATTTTATTCACTTTTTCAATCGCACTGTTTATTTAATATAAAGTACATTTTTGCACGATCTTTTTCTTTTCAACTAAGTTCCTCTCTTTACGATGAACACTGCTACACCCGCCCCGTGATACGGCACAACGGAGACACAGTGCAGACGCAGAGGGACCCGCTGTAAGGATTCTTTTCAGATTAAGACCTCGCGTAAACCTTTTTTACTGTCTCTTGTTGATACACATCCCCGGTTTCTAGTTATAACCAAGGAGGAGGTCAGGCTTTTGGCATCGGGCCGCCAGAATTTTGCACGCACTGACACTGGGGCTTAGGCATTATTCTGCCCGCTTTTATAAAGACCAATACCTTAGGGAGTGTTCGCGCCTCGGTTAGGCCTTATATGCATCAGCTCCAATCATGTCTTTGGTCAAATGTTGGGTTTGCCTGCCCTGTGTTTTGCTGCCTTACGCCCGCTCTATCGCTAACGCGGCACTGTGGAGAACTATCGCGACAGTGTGCCCCGTTCGCCGGGCGTAGCACCTCAAGAGAGAAAGCCGAAACTGACTGCATGATATAGCGAGAGACTGGTCAACCACTCGATGACTCACCGAATGTTTAGAATTCTCCGCTTAACGAAGGACTGCTGTCAGCACATACGCACTCGAATTCGAGAGTGCGGTATTCTGTGGGCTATATAGTAGCCCCACCTCGAACCCCTATGGCTAAGTGAAAGTGATAAAGAATTATAGTCCGTTGCCTAGTTTGCTACGCTTATCACCTCCTTCACAGACCAAGAGTTGGATCAAGTGTGAAAATGCGCTTTTTTGCAAACACCCCGCATTATGTGCGTGGGGACCGCCAAGGACTACCATCTTTCAGGTTATATACATATATACATTAACGGTCAAGACAGAGGTAGTTTACTACTTGAAGGCACAAGTATAAAAAGCTCTTACATTAAATTGAAACATTGTTTTCACAAATCATACATGCCATTAAAGCATAACATCCTTCGAGCATCGCCTCTATTAAATGAGCGCCTCGCAGACTTCCTCAAAATAGTGCTCGGCAGTACCCGGCTTCGTCCAATATTGGGATGCAACTTCGTGGCCTTCATCTCCGCCCAAAGATGTCTTGACACGGCAAGAGCCATCCACACTCCTCTACGCACGCCGATCGCTTCATTGCGCCGATACGCTGTACCGCACCAAGGAACTCGCTGCACTAAGCCAAAATAGCTCTTCGGCTGGGGTCCGCCTGGCCACAAATGAGTCATGACATGCTTCATGGCAAGTCCGGATAATCGATTCAGCTCGGCCCATTCGGCCAACCGATCGGTCAACGGAAGAGGATGCTCCGGACTATGGAATTGCGACCAATATAGCTCTTCCGTTTTGTGCCCCTTCTGGCCTTGGAAGTGCTCCATCGCATCAGCAGCGCTCGGCGCTAAGTCCAGATAAGCATCCTCCAAACTCCACAACTTGTCCAACTGAGCATACTTCGGATCCGTATATTTCCTCCGCAGCAGAAACGGTTTTCTAGCCGCAATAGCCCGCTTGACTCAGCTCCTTCTTGGCAGCTCTCATAGCGAACGGCATCCTTGGATTCGGCGGTGGCCTTTTTCAGGTCTCTTGTTCGCTTGACGTTTTTTTCAAGAACCCCGCAGCGGTCGGTAGCATTCTTTAACTTTATGGCCATATCGGCCATTTCCTCTTTGCTTCGGCAAGGAGCAGCCCGCTCGCTTTTAGCTCTCCGCCGCCTTTAAAGCGCCAGACATTATTTCTCGGCTTGCTTTTTTCGCAAGGCGAAGTTCCGCCAGAGCTCCTCCACAAAGAGCGGCACCCTCAGATCAAAAGCATACAAGTAGTAAGGCATGGGCGCAAGCTCCCTTACTAGGTGTCCACGGAGAAGTCGATACCTTGTGACTCGTCAAACCGCTTATTGACCAGCGATGTCTCGTGATCCGCTTTCATCAAGTTGCCGCTTAGTTCGGCAAATTCATCAGTCCAGCTACATCGACGCCCGCCACCTATTTAGGAGCGGCGGTATGTTATAATGAGATGATGATCCTCGCACGCTGTCAATTTTGACAACATACCGAGTCTCGTGGGCTACTATCTATACAGGCGATTCTATATGCATAACCGTAAGGAGGTACATCATTTTTATGACTTCGAACCCCGCCAAGAAGCTTCGACGGTTTCATGCAATCCGCCTCGCGGATGCAATTCTTTCAATCACCATACCCATTAGCGCACGGTGATCTTCTTAGATAGTCCGCCTGAAAGCAGATCCTTCAGCCCTCCGACCAAGACACCAGCTTGGCGCTGACCTTCCGCCCCGCCGACCCGGGAAACCCTCCATGACAACACCTCGTGGTCGTCCGCCTGCATGAAGGTGCGACAGGTGGAGGCGTTGCCTCCATCATCTCCGAAGAAGATCCTCAAGACGAAGCTCACGAGAAGGGCTGAGATCCGAACTACAAGGTACAATTTCGTTATCTTCGTAAATAAATGCAGGATGTTCCTTATTTACAAGACCCTTCTTTTTACTTACGGCTCATTGAGGGCTGATCCCTTGGGGAAATAGTGCTGGGTTACTTCTCGTGCTGGACTCTCCGCTAAGATTTATTTCTCTTGAGGCCTTGACTGGATCTTCCAAGGGCCCTCTTCTCCTTGGAGGGTGGGACTTTGATCCTCCTTCCTCGTAAGCCTCCTTCAGGAGGCAGTTGCTTCCCCCTCCCCCTTCGCTTTCTTCAAAAGGCGCTGCCTTCAACATCTTGGTCAAGATGGGATCCGCGTGGTCTCCGGAGGGAGCCGACACCTTATCAACTTTGTTGCTTATCCACTCCTGTTCAAGAAACAACTCCTTTAAAGGGCATATATATATGATAAACGAATGAACAGCCTGTCCGTTACAGGACTACTTACTTGAGTATCCGGGCGATTGCAGCTTAGTCCTCAAGGCCCTCGGCCAGTCCGGACACTTCTCTTGTGATCCAAGAACAGTTTATACATCTCCACGCAAGGCCGCACTCCATAAAATGTTGAGAGCTCGTGGTCCCTCCGGATTAAATTCCATAGACGGAGGGGCGACGCTTGCAGGTCATAAGGCGCCGAATCAACATAACCTCGCGTAATTGCGACCAGATTGATCTCTTCTTGAGGTCTCGAATGCGCCCTCGCAATGTAGGAACGCCCTGACGACCCCCGCTGAGCCCCTTGTTGACCCATGACGCCACCACTGGGTGGACCTGAGCGAAGGCGGAAGCGCCACCCATTTGGTGCCCCGAGCGTAATATAAAACCACCTCTGCCACAAACCAAGCTCCTCTTGAAAAGAGCCTCGGCCACGGAGCATCAGACACTTGCTTATGACCGCCCTCCGACTTCGCTTGTTGCCCTCGATCATCTTCGGCTCCACCTTGAAGGTCTTGAGCCACAATCCAAAGTGAGGGGTGATATGGAGGAAGGCCTCACATACGACAATGAATGACGAGATATGGAGGATGGACTCGGATTCAAGTCATGGAAATCCAGCCCATAATAAAACATGAGCCCCGCACAAAGGGATCCGCTGGAAGCCTAAACCCCAAGGAAGTGAGACACTAACACCACGCCTCGCCGGCTCGGAGTTGAATGACCTGCCCCGAGCAGCAGCCTATGCGAAATCTCGCCGTTAGATACCGGCGCTCGCAGCTTTAGAACATCTTCTTCGTGGACGGAAGAAGACATCCATCGGCCGCCCTGGTCGGAGCCGACATCGCCGAAAGTCCGCGCCTAAATCTGAAGCTTTGGGTGTTAGAACTCAAGCGCGAGGCTAACTCGATGGAGGGTGTAAAAAGAAGAGGGCCTTGGTCTCATTATAAAGAGGTTGAATACCAAGAGCCTCCACGTGGTCGATTAGGACTCGCCGATAGAGGAGGCGCACTAACGGCACGGTTGGTTACCCATGTCCGTATTTGATGAGAATCCCGAATAAGGGGCGCGATTCACGCTTTGATAAAGACGCGCTAAGGAAACCGCCGCTAAACGCGCTTAAGGTGGAACAAGAAAAAACAATTCATATAAAGGCTTGGCTGTGGTGTGATGTCACGCCGGAATACGCCAAGCAGATCTGCAAAAAATTATTCTCTATGGTGGTATGTGGAACTTGTTTTGCAGAGCGACACTATCTTGGTGTTCAAAATCTTCTATGAAGAATTCGAGGAGGAACCCGCTTTGCAATGTCAAGACAATATGCGCTGGACTGCCGCCATTGAAGCCTGGTTCGGGGCTACCGAGGAGTCCTCGGACTAGGGGTGTCCGGATAGCCGAACTATCATCTTGGCCGACTCCTAGACTATGAAGATACAAGATTGAAGACTTCGTTCCGTGTCCGGATGGGACTTTCCTCATGAGAAGGCAAGCTTGGCGATACGGATATGTAGATCTCCTACCATTGTAACCGACTCAGGTAACCCTAACCCTATCCGTGTGTATATAAACCGAGGGTTTTAGTCCAGAGGACTAAGAACAATCATACCATAGGCTAGCTTCTAGGGTTTAGCCTCTACTATCTCGTGGTAGATCTACTCTTGTACTACCCATATCATCAATATTAATCAAGCAGAGTAGGGTATTACTCCATCGAGAGGGCCCGAACTCTGGTAAAAACATCGTGTCCCTTGTCTCCTGTTACCATCCGCCTAGACACACAGTTCGGGACCCCCTACCCGAGATCCGCCGGTTTTGACACCGACAGCCTCCTTTTAATAGACAAGCGGAACAAAGCATTAACACATAGTGAATACATGAACTCCTCAAACTACGGACATCACCGAAGTGGGCCCGGTTGTTGTTGATGAAGTCATATACCTAGGGTAGGGTCATGGACCTGTCCAAGATACCCTCCCCAAGGGCATCCTTAGAATAAACTGCCTACCAGTCGACCTGGTAGATTTCCACCGATGCATTCAAAGACACTCGACCATGAAGACCCACCACCACCAGAGTCCAAGAGCCACCGTGTCCAAACGGTCTGCAGCTAAATAGTCATTATGGTCATGATGACATTTTATGTAAGCATGCTACCAAGAACGCCTAGCCTTAACGCATCTTAAACCCTCCGCTACGGGCTGGCTGGGGTCCCGCGCACTCTATATAAGCCACCCTCCACGTAGAAGGGTTCGCACTCGTAATTCATACGATATAATCCAATGACCGCCCGGCCCGAGACGAGGGTTGTTACTTCTCCGAGAAGGGCCTGAACTCAGAACTCGCATGCACTAACTACTCCATAGCTAGTACCTTGCCTCTCCATACCTACCCCCATTCTACCGCCGACTTAGAACCACGACAGCTTGGCGCCCACCGTGGGTGTGTTCTAGCGATTTGTTGGAGAAGTTGGGATTCTTTCGATCTCCTACATCATGGTTTCGTGGAGTTTTGGTCGAGGGCCGCGAGATCCGCCTCGCGCGCCACGCTTATCGCCGACGACTCCGCTTGGCTTCGTGGAGGCTCCTCTCGACGCCGACGCTTCTCCCCCGTCTCACGGGCAACGACTTCGCTGCAGGCGTCTGCATGCATCCTCCACGGCAACCATCGACCCAAGACGGGTCGGTTCTTGTGCCGCCTCATTCCCAGCCTCCTCCGGCGCAAGCGCCCGGCCGGTCGAGGCTTCAGCCGTGGGTGAGACATGCGGTGGCTCGCCACGGCCACTTCCTGTTGCGCTATCGAGCCCGATTTAATCTCTCTACGGCATGTTCGATCTGCCGACCGGCTCCGCAGAGACTGCATCCCAAAGGCGATAGAAGCGATCCGCAGCAGAGGTTCTGATGGTCGACGGGCCACACAGTCCTCCTGGATACCCCCACACTGACGGAGGCGACGGTGGAGGTGATCCGGCGCAAGATCACGAAGAGTACCAACCCGAGCCCCTCACTTCGCTGCAGAGGGAGGAACTTCGCCACCAAACATGGATGCACTTCACAATCCAATCGTTGAGAAACCCCGAGGCTCATGCCTTGAGGACACGCGCTAATAATTTGGTTGAGCGACTCGACCGAGAACCTCCAGCGAAGTTCTCGACGAGCGCACGCGACCACGGGTTCCGTAATCCAATGACGCCGCCTCTTTCCACAACCAACTCGTATATCAACTCCGATTCAGAATTTAGCAGCTGCAGCCCAGATAGCAGAGTCAATTCAGCCTTCCCAATGGAGGCGGTAGAGGTTTGCAACAAATCAGAGATTTACTCCGGCAGCAGAGATCAAAACTCTATCGATCACAACACGGAACAGATTCACAGCAGATCCGCCGCCATAATTCAGTTCACCGCCCATAGTCCAAGATCGCCCCGAGGCATGAGGAACGTGGAGGCCGGGCGTGATGATCAAGACGGAATCGCGAGTCAGATGAGCACCGATTCGATCGCAATGATCGACGTCGAGTGCCCACCGCTCCCCCAAGGGGTGGATCATACGCTCCTCGGCAACAAGATGACAGACGCCAGCACAGTGCTGGGCGAAGGGTTCCAGTCAACCTCAGAGAGCTAGGCTTTGATGAAAGATCCATCATTGTTCAAGGCTTGGTCGACAGGAACAGAGCTCACCGAGAAGGTCATGACAGAGATGTTCCCTCCAACAGCAGAGTTCATGTCTCAGGGCCAGAGTGTTTTAGCAGGGCCATCAGAGCCGCAGTGATTCCTCCCAACTTCAGGTTGGCGACTGGAGTCAGTAAGTTCACCGGTGAGTCCAAGCCTGACACTTGGCTTGAGGACTACTGAGTGGCTGTTCAGATTGGCGGCGGCAACGATGAGGTAGCTATGAAGCATTTGCCCCTTATGCTGGAGGGTTCGGCCAGAGCATGGTTGAATCAGTTAGCACCCAGCAGATTTACACTTGGGAAGATTTGGCCCAGTGTTTGTCAGACATTTGAAGGGACTTGCAAGTTTACCAGCAGGATTGACAGAGCTGCAATGTGTGTGCGTAAGTCGAATGAAACTTTGAGAGATTACATCCAGAGATGGATAACCTTGCACCACACAGCTTGAGAATGTGTCCGATCACCAGCAGTCTGTGCTTTCAAGGAAGGTGTCAAGAACAGAGTTGAGTTTGAAATTCGGCCTGACAGAGATATGACCCCGAGTCGGATGATGGAGATTGCCACCAAGTATGCTAATGGTGAAGAAGAGGATCGGCCCAGAGTGGTAAGTACAAGACAGCCGCTAATGAAGTCAAGGGAGGAAATTCCAATGGAAGCGTAAGCGCAAAGTCGAGCCAACCGCCCCGGAGAAGCCTTGGTCTGGACCCTGTGAAAGTTCAAAGGGAAACCCAAGGGTCCGTGGAACCCCAAGAAGGTGAAAGACCAAGATGGGAATGATGTGTTGACTTACCATGTCACATTCACACGAAGAAAGATGAAGAGGGTAAACTCATTTACCCAAAGCATACCACTCGACAATGTCGGCTCTTGATTCAGCAGCCCAAGGGAAGCAACCCAAGGATAAGGAAAAGGGTCTGATAAAGTTGAGGAAAAAGATAGTGATGGTGGATAACCCCAGTGTCAATTCCACTCGATGATTTTTGCCGACGTTGAAAGCAAAAGCCGATTGAAAGTTATCAACCGAGAAGTGAACATGGTCGCCCGCGACGCCTAATTATCTGAAATGGTCCTGCATCGCCATCACATTCGACCAGTCCGATTATCCGACACACATTGCCACCCCGGGAGGCAAGCGCCAGGGTCGACCCAATGTCAAGGCACTCGACCGACTAAAGTTTTGATGGATGGCGCATTGGCCTGAACATCTTGTATGCGAGACGCTGAAAGGGATGGGCATTCCGATGTCCGCACTCAAAGACCGGTAACATGAGTTTCCACGGAGTCATTCCCGGAAAGAAGGCTGAGTCACTCGTCAAATTGTTTTGATGTGGTTTTTGGTGATTCAAGCATTTCAAGAAAGAAAAGTTGACCTTTGAGGTCGTGGATTTCTAGAGCGCTTATCACGCTTATTCGGGAAGGCCGGGCGATGCCCGCTTCATGGCCCGACCATGTTATGTGTACCTCAAGTGAAGATGCCCGCCCCAAGGGTGTGATCACCGCCACCGCAATCGGAAGAAAGCGGAAGAGTGTTTCCAGACAGGCTCTAAGATTGCTGATGCTCGATGGCAAGTGGTACAATTGCAAGAATATCAAAAGACTGCAGATCCGAAAGTGATTTGTTGCAGCCAAGAAGCCCGCCACGGAGTCGGCATTTCACCGCCCAAAGGAGACGGGCAGGTTCATATTCACCCGACCGACCCCAATGCTGTTCACCAACATCTCAACAACACTGACTCCAAATAGGAAGAAGCGCCCCGCTTCCTCCGTGAGAATCGGGACATCTTTGCATGGAAGCTCACGACATGCCGGTGTTCCTGTGGAGCTGGCTGAGCACCGCCTCGTGAGTCGACTCAAAAGTCAAACTTGTCAAAGAACATCTTCGACGGTCCGCCCGTAAGAGAAAGGCCATAGGCGAGGAGGTGGCTCGCTCTTAGCAGCAGAGTTTATCCGAGAAATTTACCACTCGAGTGGCTCGCCAATGTGGTCATGGTCCCTAAGAAGGACAATTCACCGCGCATGTGCATCGACTTCAAACATATCAATCGGGCCTGCCCGAAAGATCATTTTCTCTCCCCGATCGACAAAATAGTCGACTCGACCACGGATGCGAACGGTTGTCTTTTTAGACGATATTCCGGTACCATCAGATCCGCCTATACGGACCAAGAGATCAAAACAGCTTTCATCACTCCATTCGGTGCTTCGTTATGTCACCATGCCATTCGCCTCAAGAATGCCGGAGCCACGCTCATGAGGATGATTCGAAGTGTTTACTCACCAAATCACCGGAATGTGGAAGCATACATGGATGACATTGTAGTCAAGTCACGGAAAGGTTCCACCTGTTGACCGACCTTGCTGAAACATTTGCCAATCTCAGAGGTATGATATCGCTTAATCCATCAAAGTGCACATTCGAGTTCCCGTGGAAAGTTACTCGGTTTTCTCGCTTCAACGAGGAATCGACGCTAACCCATAAAAAGTTGGCACTATTCTCCAAATGAAACGCCTTGTGCGTGTGCACGGCGTCCGTAAGCTTATCGGATGCTTGGCCGCTTAAGTCGATTCATCTCGCCGGTGAAAAGGCATTGCCTCTTTACCGATCGATGAAGAAGTCGACAAGTTCGAGTGGACTCAAGTCGATGCAGCGCTTGCAGAGCTCAAAGCTCGCTTCCACCCAACCGGTGCTTGCTGCCCCAATCAGCAAAGAGCCGCTGTTGCTTTACATTGCAGCCACAGGACAAGTCGTCAAGATAAAGATTTACGGTCGAGCGGAAGAGGAAGGAAAAGCCTTCAAAGTTCAGCGCCCAAAGATATTATCTTTCTCAAGTGTTAACCCTGGTCAAGCAAAGATACCTCATTATCGTAAGCTTGTGTATGGATTTATATGACCGCAAAGAAGGTTGCTCACTACTTCTCCGATCATTCCATTACAAGCCGCCAAGAACGCCTGCTATCGTAGATTCTGCACAACAGAGACGAATCGGTCGAGTGGCTAAATGGGCGATTGAACTTCTTCCCTTGATATCAAGTTTGAGGCAAAGAAAGCCATCAAGTCCCAAGCAATAGCAGATTTCATCGCCGAGTGGATTGAACAACAGCCATCGACTCAAGTTCACTCGAGCATCGGACTATGTTCTTTGATGGTTCCAAGATGTTGAATGGTTCCGTGTCAGGGTAGTATTGGTTTCCCGAGGAGATAAGCTCAGATATGTGCTCCAGATTCACTTTGATTCTTCCAACAATGAAGCAGTAATACGGCAATCGCTTGTATGGGTTGCGATGGCCATTTCACTCGTGTCCGCCGCCTCATGGTCTATGGCGACTCAGATCCGTGGTTAATCAGTGATGAAGGAGGACGTCAAGTCCAGCCATGACTGCCATCGAATGCAATGAGGAAGCTAGAAAAGAAGTTTGAGGGGTTAGAGCTCCATCACATACCCCGACCGAAAAATCAAGTCACCCGATGATTTGGCTAAAATAGGGTCCAAGAGGGAAGCCATTCCAAGTGATGTGTTTTTGGAGCACAACCGCACACCGCCGATTCAAGAGGATCCTTTCATCAAGAAGCTCCACAGCCAAAAGTGCCACCGATCCGATCAAGTGGAGGTCCCAGCCGTAGTCGACCTAGTCATGGAAGTCGTGGTCATCACTCCCGACTAGACAGTATCGTACATCGCATACATCCTGAGGAAAGAGCTCCCAGAGAATGAAGAAGAGGCTAGACAGATCATCCGTCGATCCAAGGCCTTTACTGTGATCAAGGGACAGTTATTCATAGAAAGCGGATCGAGTCACCGTAAGTGCATAACGCCGTAAGAAGGTCGATAATCCTTGATGATATCCACTGGGACCTGTGGTCACCATGCGCCCTTCTCGACCATCGTGGCTAAAGCATACCGAAGGGATTTTATCGCCAAAGGCAAATGAAATGGCAAAGGAAATAGTCGACAAATGTGAAGGATGTCAATTTACTCCAATATGTCACACAAGCCCGCCAAAGATTGAAGATCATTCCACTCGTCCGCCTTTCGCTGTTTGGGGGTTGGATATGATTGGACCGCCGAGAACTGGCAGGAGTGGTTTCACCATCCGCCAGGGCAATGACAAGTTCACGGCGGATCAAGCTAAACCTATCAAGAACCTTGATGCGCAGTAATCGCCGCTTTCCACGAGAATTGATATTCAGATATGGAGTTCCGCACAGATCATCACGACAATGGGTCAAATTTCGATTCCGACAAGTTCAAAGCCTTTTGCGCCTCGTGGCACGCGAGTCGACTATGCTTCAGCCGCCACCCCGGCCGAATGGACAAGCTGAATGAGCAAATGGTCTAATTCTCAAAGGATGAAACCTCGATCGATGCGTGATCTCAAGCATGCAGCAGAGCGTGGTTGACGAACTTCCGCCGGTTCTTTGGGGATTGAGGATCACCCTAATCGCTCGATCGAGGACTCCATTCTTTATGGTCTATGGAGCTGAAGTAGTTCGCCGAGTGACCCGCTTCACAATGCCCCCGAGTCGAACTCTACTCAAGTGAAGTAGAGCAAGCCCGCTAAGATGCAACCAACCTCCTTGAAGAGGAGAGAGAGATGGCCCTGATCCGCCGACCATCTATCAAGAGGACTTGCGCCGATTCCACGCCGTAAATGTGAAGAGCAGAGCCTTTCAGAAGGAGATCCGTCCTCCGAGTGGATCAACAGAAACCGCACAAGCTCGCCTCCCACTTGGGAAGGTCCTTCATCGTCACCAGAGTTCTTCACAATGGGGCTTACCATCTTTACAACGCCAAACGCCAGATGGATGAGCCTCGGCATGGAATGCGGAGTTGCTCCACCCTTTACACTTAAGAGCCCACTGGGTGAGATGTAATAAAAGTACCTTTGTAGTTTGTCTATCTAAATCAAGAAGATTATAATTTTCCCAAAGGTTGTTATTACTTTTGTTAAAATTCCCCAAAGGGTGACTTAGCTGCTAATCCGCTTCACCTAAGTTTGTAAAAATCTCACCGAGTGGCGAGCCAGCCTCTCACTGGGGGTTTAGCTGCGAATCCTACCTAAGTATTCAAAATCCCACCGAGTGGTGAGCCAGCCTCCCACTGGAGGCTTAGCTGCAGTCCAAGCACTCGCCTAAGTGTTTAAAATCCCACCGAGTGGTGAGCCAGCCTCCCACCTGAGGCTTAGCTGCAGTCCAAGCACTCGCCTAAGTGTTTAAAATCCCACCGAGTGGCGAGCCGACTCCCACTGGGGCTTAGCTGCAGTCCAAGTACTTGCCTAAGTGTTTAAAATCCCACCGAGTGGTGAGCCGACTCCCACTGGGGCTTAGCTGCAGTCCAAGTACTCGCCAAGTATTTAATACAATGTGCACTTTGCAAGGACGACGAGGTACAGGTCGACTGCTGCCTTCCCTTCAAAGCTATGACACAAAAATCCTCCTTGGAGGCTTAGCTGCAGTCCAAGACTCACCTAAGTTTGAAATCCCACCGAGTGGAGAGCAAACCTCCCACTGGGGCTTAGCTGAGTCCAAGACTCACCTAAGTTTGAAAATCCCACCGAGTGGAGAGCAAACCTCCCACTGGGGCTTAGCTGCAGTCCAAGACTCACTAAGTTTGAAAAATCCTACCGAGTGGAGAGCAAACCTCCCACTCGGGGGCTTAGCTGCAGTCCAGTACTCGCCTAAGTTTGAAAAATCCTACCGAGTGGAGAGCAAACCTCCCACTCGGGGGCTTAGCTGCAGTCTAGTACTCGCCTAAGTTTTGAAAATCCTACCGAGTGGAGAGCAAACCTCCCGCTCGGGGGCTTAGCTGCAGCCCGGGACTCGCCTAAGTTTGAAAACATACCGATCCGCAAGGACGACGAGGTGCAGGTCGACTGCTACCTTCTCCTTCGGAGCTGCGCCACAAGTACAACGTATGCCCATCCCGATCCGCAAGGACGACGAGGTACACGCCGACCGCTTCCTTCTCCGCACCGCAAGAGCCACAAAGTGTAGGTCGACCGATCCACCTCGAGCTGCATCTCAAACATTGAAGCATAATCCGAGTGAAGAGCAAAGTTCACTCAAAGGCAAACAAAAGCATATTTTGACGATAAGTAAATTCGGATAGCATCCTAAGGATGCGTATACCTGTGCCTCAAGCCCGCCAAGTTTATCGGTTATAAAAATCACTCGGCATTCCGAGGCAAATTTAAGTAGAGCATAAAAGTTTTTACCTCGTGTCACTACTAGGAAAAGCCTAGCAAAGAATAAGAGGTTTTGGCTCTTAGTAGCGCAGGGCCGGGCGCATTAATAAGGCGCCATACAGCTAATGTATAGCAGAGCTGGTGCCACCCGTGCTACTACTACGCCCTTTAGTAGAAGGTAGAAAAACCCGCTACTACTACCAAATATGGGTTTTTTGAATTTTTCCAAAAAAATATTTTGATTTTTTCCTTAATTTTCAAATTTCTGAATTATTTTAACCTCAGAGCTGCATCTCAAACATTGAAGCATAATCCGAGTGAAGAGCAAAGTTCACTCAAAGGCAAACAAAAGCATATTTTGACGATAAGTAAGTTCGGATAGCATCCTAAGGATGCAGTATACCTGTGCCTCAAGCCCGCTAAGTTTATCGGTTACAAAAAATCACTCGCATTCCGAGGCAAATTTAAGTAGAGCATAAAAGTTTTTACTCCTCGTGTCACTACTAGGAAAAGCCTAGCAGCAATAAGAGGTTTTGGGCTTCTTAGTAGCGCAGGGCCAAGGCTACTTAATAAGGCGCCATAAATAACGATAGCAAGAGCGCTGGTGCCACCCGTGCTACTACTACGCCCTTAGTAGAAGGTAGTAAAAACCCGCCACTACTACCAAATACTGGTTTTTTTGAATTTTTCAAAAATATTTCGATTTTTTCCTTAATTTTCAAATTTCTGAATTATTTTAACCTCAAATCTCTAATCACCCCTCATCGCTGCTCAATTTAATCTCTAATCACCCCTCATCATTCCAAATCATCTAACTTCCTGACGGTCACCCATCCTCTCACTACTCCAAATGAGCACGCTTAACTTCCGGTTCTATTCTCCTCGCTTCCAATTCTGCACTTGTTGTTTTCCGACAATAGTAAAGATGTCAATCCTATTAACCTCGTGAATTTAGCTTGAGCATGAAGTCACACATTTCACTATTTGAGTTTGAAACTATTGTTCTAAAAATTAGTAACACTAATATTTCTTGAATAATTAGTTTGACCACAGCTTGGCCATAGTTTGACCAGATTTGACCAAAATTCAAAAAACTAAAATAATTATTTAGTAACACTAATATTCTAGAATAATTAGTTTGACCATTGTTTGACCACAGCTTGACCACACAGCTTTGAAATTTTTTCATTTTTCCACTCTAGATCTTAAAAGCCCCGTAACTTTTTTTTCTGTTTGATTTTGAGGATTTTGAAAATGTTTAACGGGTTCCCCAGCTTAAATTCGGATGTAACTTTTCGAGTAGATGATTTTTCATATAAAAACTTTTTCATCCGAGTTAGTATGCAAAAGTTATGCCCATTTTTACAAATTTCTAGAGATTTTGCAAATAAAGTCGAAATTATATTTGCAAATTTTCCCAACAACTAGACAACATATCACATGGGAAACTTATTTTCTTTTATTTTTTTGACATTTTCATCATTTTCTTTTATTTTTTTAAAACTAAAAAGGCGATCCAAGGGGGGGTAGAGTTTGAAAATGGGACCTTTAGTAGTAGCGCTGTTTTTCCCTCGCTACTACTATGGCACCACTTAGTAGTAGCGAGGGCTAAAACCAATGCTATCATTATCAAACTTAGTAGTAGCGAGGTTTTAAAACCCGCTACTACTATGGCATGTCCCGGGGCATGGTAGAGACTGCTTAGTAGTAGCGAGGTTAAAACCCGCCATCGCTATCAACTTAGTAGTAGCGAGGTTTAAAACCTGCGCCATCGGTAGTAGCAGAGCGAGGGTTTTAACCTCGCTACTAGTAACTTTCTCGTATAGGCTTTTCCCTAATACAATGTGCACTTTGCAAGGACGACGAGGTACAGGTCGACTGTTGCCTTTCCCTTCAAAGCTATGACACAAAAATCCTCCTTGGAGGCTTAGCTGCAGTCCAAGACTCACCTAAGTTTGAAAATCCTACCGAGTGGAGAGCAAACCTCCCACTGGGCTTAGTCAGAGTCCAAGATCTACTAAGTTTGAAAATCCTTCCGAGTGGAGAGCAAACCTCCCACTGGGTTTAGCTGCAGTCCAAGACTACTAAGTTTGAAAATCCCACCGAGTGGAGAGCAAACCTCCCACTCAGGGCTTAGCTGCAGTCCAAGACTACTAAGTTTGAAATCCTACCGAGTGGAGAGAAACCTCCCACTGGGGCTTAATGAGTCCAAGACTCACCTAAGTTTTGAAAATCCTACCGAGTGGAGAGCAACCTCCCGCCGGGGCTTAGCTGCAGCCCGGACTCGCCTAAGTTTGAAAACATACCGATCCGCAAGGACGACAAGGTGCAGGTCGATCGCTACCTTCTCCTTCGAGCTGCGCCACAAGTACAACATGCGCCCATCCCGATCCGCAAGGACGATGAGGTACACGCCGATCGCTTCCTTCTCCTGCACCGCAAGAGCCACAAAGTGTAGGTCGATCGATCCACCTCCGAGCTGCATCTCAAACATTGAAGCATAATCCGAGTGAAGAGCAAAGTTCACTCAAGGCAAACAAAAGCATATTTTGACGATAAGTAAGTTCGGATAGCATCCTAAGGATGCGTAGTACCTGTGCCTCAAGCCCGCCAAGTTTATCGGTTACAAAAATCACTCGCATTCCGAGGCAAATTTAAGTAGAGCATAAAAGTTTTTACCCTCGTGGAGGACCGTAAGGAGCCACAACCGGTCAAGGTCGATCCCATCGGCGATCCGGTGGCAGCGGCGATGAAAGTTTCCGTGAAAGATTGGAAATCATACTTTTGGTGTTGGCAACTCGAGGGCCACCAGCTTTTCCTCCCGCTTCCTTGCAAAGGGACATGAACCGTAGATGAGCAACATCAAGCACCACTCCTCGCGTAAGACTTTTTCCATTCTTGCACTCGACTTGACACCTCATTCACCGAAGTCATTATGACTCAAGGTCATTCTGCCGCCCGTCCGCCAGAGGGTTGAGTCGATCCGCGACACCGCAGCTTTCTTTGCCGAGCGAGATAGTCCACCACACCAGCAATGTGAGACTCAATGAGCACGCTCATAGCGGCTTCATCCTTCACGGAGAGTTGATGGGGTCCAGGCTTGTCTCCACTGACCGGGTCTCCTCTTCAAGTTCTCGCTGCACTCGCAAATGCGACTCAAGTTCAAGCTGTAAGTGCATCTAGTGCCCCTTAGTGATTTTGGTGTATTGAAGACTTATAAGTTAAGGGACTAATGTGTTTATGAGTGTACACAGGTCTATAAGTCTATAAGGAGTTTGATATTTACAGAGAAAGTCGACCCCTAAAAATGAAGTTCTTCGACTGAAGACTTTGATATTCTGAAGACTTTCTGAAGACTTCGAAAGTGAAGAAATGGAGTGACCTTGAAGCCTTGATATTCATTTGAGGAACATGAAGCGTGAAGACTTTTGTTTTCGTAGTTTCGTTTTCTCTTTCTTGAGTCATAGGAAACACCATACTTTAAAGGGGGTCGAGGAAATACTAAGGAGAAATTTCCATGTGATGCTCAACTCAAATCCTACACCTACCAATCCCTTCGAGTGAAGCCTTTGGAAATCTCATACAGTTCAGTCAAATTCTTAAGTGACAGAGACGAAGTTCTTCCGTCACGAGGAATTTGTTCTGACCGAGGAGTTAGGAATTCGGCAAAGGCGGATTGCCTACACAAAGGAGGAACATGATAGCCCCGAGGAATTTGAAAGTCAAATTTCCGATCAAGGTCAGGTCAAAGCGCCACCTGTCCCAAAATATCTTATCCACCTAATGGTCATATCATTGAAGGGCATTTATGTCTTATCATGTCGGTTCTGCTCCCTAGGCTATAAATAGTCGCTTCTCACAACTACTAGCTGGTTGGCTGCTCCGAGAGAAACTTGACACTTGTCATTGGAGAGCAACCCATCCTCTGAGGACTTTGAGCAAAAATCATCGAGTGAGGAAAAACCCAAAAACTAAACCCCTACAAACCCAAAGTGATTGAGCACCACTGAAGAGATTGATCCTGCATGGATCCGACGCTTGTTAACTTTGAAGACTGTGCTTCTTCCAGACGGTTAGGCGTCATGGTCTAGACCATCCAAGAGGAATTGTGGATCGCCGAGTGACCAAGTCTGTGAAGGTTTGGAAGTCGCCTGAAGACTTACCACGAGTGATTGGACGAGGTCTGTGTGACCTTAGTTCAAGGAGAATACGGTGAGGACTTGGTGTCCCGAGCTGTGCTCTCAGAGACTGGTGTCCGGATCTGTGGCCCTCGAGTTTAAATACTCACCGCCCAACCAGACGTATAACCGAGACAGCAGCTTGAACTGGTCTACCAAATCATTGTCTTCACCAACCTAACTAGTTCTATTTCCTCAACTCTTTCATTTCCTCATCACCGTGTTGAGTGTTCGTTCATATCTGTTTGAAGACTTTGATCAAGACTTTCTCAATTTCCCTCGCCAATTTCTTCACCGCTTGTCTTCATCTTGTGTTATCCTCGTGTTTACGCTTTTCAGATTTTGATTGTCTTCATTTCATCATGATGACCATGCCAGATTCTCTTATGCTTACTTCGAGTACTTATTCCGCAGTAAGTAGTTCTTCACTTAGGAATTTCTCACCAGCAAATTCCTCATTGAAGAATTCATAAAATCGCCTATTCACCCCTCTAGTCGATATAATGCTATTTCAATTGGTATCGAGCAAGGTACCCCTTGTTCGTGTGATTTTGGTTTAACCACCGAGTTTTAGTTATGTCGACCGCAGTATGATCAAGGTCTCAGCTGGGTGTCCTACCTTTGATGGGACGGACTACCCCATCGAAGAACAAGATGTGAATGCATCTTGAAGCAATTGACAACGATCTCGGTATGTTAGGAAAATGGTGTTCCTCACCACACCTTCTCCGAATGCTGCTAATGTGAAGAGATTTAAACAACTCGACTCTCAAGTTAAGAATATCATATGTGGCCATCTCGAGTAAAGGACAATATGGAAGAGTGAGTGCTTGGAAACCGCTGTTTATCTAGGATAGGCTGTCCAAAGTAAATGAAGGAGTCTCAACTCAGCGTGACTTCGAGTTGATGTTCTTCGAATCTCTTCAACCGCTTCAAAAGACTCGAAACAAAATGTTCAACAAACCTTCGATCGCTTTCATCGACATCTCAAATGAGCTTCAAGCGCTTGGTGCATCGACATCACCGACCATGAGGTGGTGAAGAAATTGTTGAGATTGCTTGATTCCTCATTTGATACTCGCACCGATGATACAAGAGCGCGTCGACTACAAGTCACTTGATCCAAATGATATCCTCGAGAGGCTAAATACTCATGAGTTCCAGCTTGTCAAAAGAGAGATCTCTATGGTTCTAGCTATGGAAAATCACGTGCTCAAGGCCAAGGCTGTGTCTCAATCTGAATGTGAAGACTCGTAGTAGCCTTGGAGATCCGTAAGAATTGAGCCAGAGCTAGCACTACTCGTGAAGAAATTCCAAGTTCTCAAGACGTGGTCGCTTTGGAAAATCCTCAAGGAGCAAAGGATTCCTCATCCAAAGGACTATAAGAGAAGAATTTGCCACAAATGCAAGAAACCTGGTCACTACATTCAAGATTGTCCTTAGTGGGAAAAGGAATTAAAGAAGAAGAAATACAAGGATTACAGCCTCGATGACGCTAAGAAGAAGAAGAAATCGTCAAATCTTCATCATCAAAATCCTCAAAGCCTTCTTCTCACAAGAAGAGCAGCTCCAAGAAGGCTCTGCATTCATTGGCAAGGAAATGGACTCAAGCTGAATCTGAGGAACATGAGGAAGAGGAGGCATCGAAGAATCCGAGTCCGTGTGGCGAAGTCCGGCTCTCGCCATCGCTTTCACAAGAAGTCCATCTTCAACTCAAGAAAATGACCTCACCAACAAAGCTGATGAAGATAGTGATGACTACGCCCCACCTATTGCTTCATGGCAAAGGGTGCCAAGGTACTCAAATATACCTCCTCCGAATCTAGTGAAAATGAATCTGATGAAGATCTAAAGCCCAGCTACTCAAAACTTGCTAAGATTGTCTGTAAACAACAAAGGGCTTTTGAAAAGGTTCAAAACATGCTAGATAAAAGTGATGATATGTTGGGTGAAGAAATGGATCGACTAAGGCCCCGATCGAAAATCTTCAGAGACTTCACCTAGGTTTGACAGCCTTCAAGGTCATCATAACACTCTCTTATCTCGATCATGAGAAACTTTCTTATGAATTTCTTCAAAGAAAGCAAGATCTTGAGAAGCTAAGAGTGAGTTATGAAGATCTTCGTAAGGAGCGCGATTCATTACTTGCTCAACAAATTAGCGCTTCTCGTGAAGAATTTGTTCCTCCATGCTTAAAGTGCATTGAACGTGAATCGCTAATTCTTCACCAATGTTCAAATGCTTCAAATGTTACAAATTCTTCACCTGCCGCTATCACTAATTCCTCATCCGAGGACATTGCTAGTATCACCGACGATGCAGGTTGAAGGAATTGTACATGATGTGTATGTACAAAAGCCTCAAAGGGCATCGACTTTTATGATGTGCTTAAAACCAGATCCTCAACAGAACCCTAGGAAAGAGGGTATTGCCTTTGAGAGGAAACTCAATGCTGATGGAACATATTGAAGCCCGAGCAAGACCCAAAACCTCATGGGTTGCTGCAAAGGGACCTCCATTGATCCATCTAACTTATCCGCTTTACATGTGAATCTCCTCATTCTTCCGATGAGTCATTTGACTCCAACTATAAACTGTTCAAAAATCGAATGGTGAAGTATTTGCTAGATATGTTGGCACTAATCGCAGAACGGTTCCCTATGAAGAAAATCTGGTTCCCAAGAAATGCCTTGAAAGTCTTCAGTGAATGTCCTCATGACACCACCGTGAAGAATAGGAACCCCAGATCAAACTCTTCATATGGACCAAATTCTTCATATGGATCCAAGTCCTCATACGGACCAAATTCTCACGTGGATCAAATTCTCAAAAGGATCAAAGTCCTCATATGATTATCATCGTGTTAACAACTCTGCTTTGCAGGTAGAGCTAAGGGCTATGAATATGTGCATTATTCTTCAAACCAATATGTTCATAAGTCCTCAAGAATTTCTCCGCTTATTCATATGCTTACCCTAACCCTCTAATGTGAAACGAAATGGATTGGCCTCTATGCCCCATTCTCATATGGAGCTCGAGAGTGATGAACTCTTTGCCACCCCTTCAGATGTGGGTGGTGAAGAAAAGAACTAATCTCTTCTAGAGATCAGTCTCCGACGCGTTTTAACGCTCCAAGGATTTGTCGGGGCCCGACAAAATCTCGAAAGGACGCAGCTAATCATGAAGAAATGAACTTTCATTTCACACGCCCTCATACCGCTTATCTCGTTATACTACCCGATGAAATTCATCTCGATGAAATTGATATCATATTCTTCACTGATGAAGTATATGAGATCGTAAGTTGCACTAATTCATCGCAGGATGATCAACCCAAAGCCAATGAGTGGGTTCTCGATAGTGGATTACAAATCACATGACCGGTGATAAGAATCTATTGATGGATGCTCCCTTATCACCGCCACATCTCAAGCATATCATCTTTGCCGACAAAGGCAAAAGTCGTATTGGTCTTGTAAGGTTATGATCTCTAAGGACATACACATGGACAAAGTCATGCTTGTTGAGTCCTTAGGATACAACCTCATGTCAGCCTCAATGCTTTGTGATCTTGATATGGTTGTTGTCTTTGGCAAGTATCGCTGTGTTGTGATCATGGAAGTCGACAATTCCAAAGTCTTCAAGGCTTTAGGAGAGGAGACTTGTATATTGTTGATTTCAATAGGACCACAACCAGCCGTGTGTCTACTTGCAAAAGCTTCGTAAGGCTGGCTATGGCATCGGCGATTTGGTCACGCTGGCATGAGGAATTTGCACACGCTTGTAAAGAAGAAGCATGTCATTGGCATTGAAAATGTCAAATTCCTCAAGGATCACTTGTGTGGAGCCCGTGAAGTGGAAAATGACCAAGGCCAAGCATCCAAATAAGACTATCATGACCACTACTCGCCCATTTGAATTGCTTCACATGGACCTCTTTGTCCTAATCATTACTCAAGAGTCACTAATGATGCATCTCTATATGGCTTTGTTATTGTTGATGATTACTCTCGCTACACATGGGTACACATTGTTACTTACAAACATGAAGTGCGTGAAGTCTTCAAACGATTTTCCTCGAGGGCTTCAACCAACTTTGGTGTGAAGATCGTGCACATCAGAGTGACAATGGAACTGAGTTCAAGAATTCGGTCTTGATGCCTATCTTGATGAACTTGGTATTACTCATGAGTTATCTGCCCTATACTCCTCAAAGAAATGGCGCTGTGAGCGCAAGAACAACAGAACTCTTGTTGAGATGGCTCGACTATGCTTGATGAATACAAAACGCCTCATCGCTTTTGGATTGATGCAATTGATACCGCAAGCCACATCATCAACAGAGTATATCTTCACAAATTCTTCAAGAAGACTGCCTATGAACTCCTCACCGACAAGAAACCCAATGTGAGTTATTTCAAAGTCTTCGTGCTAAATGCTGGATTAGAGATCCTCATCACAATTCTAAATTTGCACCAAAGCACATGAAGGTTTTATGCTTGGTTACGGAAAGGACTCAGACACCTACAGTAGTCTTCAACATCGCTTTCACAAGATTGTTGATACTCAGATGTGCGGTTCGATGAAACTAATGGCTCGCAAAGAGAGCACCTACCTTCCGTGTTAGATGAACCAGCACCGAGGAATCTATCAAGTTCAAGGCAACCGAGGATGTCATTCCCATCAAGAATCATCAAGAATTCATTCTCAGACGCCAAGAACGCCGAAATGATGCACCTAAGGATAATGTCAAGAAAATGGTATCAAGAAAATGTTGATCAAATTCCTCGACGACAACCAGCTCATCCTCGCTGCAAAAGAAGTGCAAGTTGACAAGATCATCGATGACATTGAAGCACCAGTCCTCTCACACGCCAAAAGCTTCACATTTATCTAACTTTTGTGGGCACTATGCTTTTGTCTCTATCACATAGCCCACTAAGGTAGATGAAGCATTTCTAGAGCCTAAGTGGATTCAGTGCAATGCAAGAAGAATTACATCAGCCTCGAGCTCAACAATGTCCTGGAACTGGTCAAACGTCCGATCCTCGCAAGCATAATATCATTGGCACAAAGTGGATCTACCCCAACAAGCAAGATGAAATGGCCTTGTGGTGAGGAATAAGGCACGACTTGTAGCTCAAGGCTACACACAGTTGAAGGAATTGATTTCATGAAACTTTGCACTGCTGCTAGACTTGAGGCTATTCGTGATATTACTTGCTTATGCTAACCATCATAATATCACTTTATATCAAATGGATGTGAAAAGTGCATTCCTCAATGGTAAGCTTGAGGAAGAAGTATATGTTGCTCAACCCCTGTGTTTTGAAGATCCAAAGAATCCCGACAAAGTCTTCAGACTCAACAAGGCCCTCTATGGCCTCAAACAGTTCTACGGGCGTGGTATGATACATTGAAGGAATTCTTCGTGAAGAATGGCTTCACACCCGTTCACTCGACCCTACTCTTTTACTAAATCATATGATGGTGAAATGTTTGTGTGCCAAATATATGTTGATGATATTATCTTTGGCTGTATCGACCAACGTTATAGTGATGAATTTGCCTATATGATGAGTGAAGAATATCAAATGTCTATGATGGGAGAATTGAAATTCTTCTTAGGTCTTCAAATTCGCCAACAACACAATGGCATATTCATATCTCAGAGAAATACCTCAAAGATGTCCTCAAGAAATTCGCATGCAAGATTGCAAAGGCGCTAAAATTCCTATGCCCACAAATGGCCATCTATGCAATCGATGAAAATGGTATTGACTTCGATCACAAGGTATACCGCCCATGATTGGTTCTCTATTGTACTTATGTGCATCTAGGCCAGATATAATGCTTAGTGTTTGCATGTGTGCCCGATTTCAATCTACACCAAGGAATCACACCATAAGGTCAGGAAGCATATCCTTCGATATCTAGCTCACACACCAACACTAGGATTATGGTACCCCAAGGGCTCTACGCTTGATCTCATTGATATTCTGACTGACTATGCCGGTGATCGTGGACCGCAAGTCAACATCCGGTACTTGTCATTTCTCGACGATCTTTGGTCCGTTGGTCCTCAAGAAACAGTAATCATGATCACCGCTCATCATGAAGTGAATACATTGCTGCTGGCTCTTGTTGTGCTCAATTGTTGTGGATGAAGCAAACTCTCAAGGATTACAGCATCAACGTGAAGAATGTGCCTCTCATCGTGACAATGAGAGTGCCATCAAGATTGCTCACAACCCAGCTCAGACTCAAGACAAAGCACATTCAGATTCGCCATCATTTTCTTCGTGATCATGTGTTGAAGGGCTTACATCTCCATCGAGCATGTGAAGACCAAGAACAGCTAGCCGATATCTTCACAAAGCCCTTGGATGAGAAGAGATTTAGCAAGTTGCGTGTGAGCTAAATATCTTAGAATCTTCAATGTTCTTTGAAAAGGACACACATCCCGACACTTATGCAAAATTGATGACTTAGATGTGCAACACATGAAGAAACGCTTTTCTTCAATCAATGAAGAATAACACTCTAAGTGTGAAGAAATTAATGAAGAATTTGATTCTCGTAACCCTACGACAATTGTATGCGTGTCTGAAATCATCATTCTTATACGGTGGGTCACGCCACCACCAAAATTGAAAATCTTCAATTTGAGGTTTTCTCGCTTTTGAAATTCTTCGCTTTTCAAATTCTTCAACTTTGCAAAATCTTCACTGCTTCCGTTGTCTTTCTTCATTGATATATATATATATATATATATATATATATATATATATATATATATATATATATATATATATATATATATATATATATATATATATATATATATATGGGTTTATGTCCTCACAAGATTCACTTATGGCTATTTCTTCAAGTTACTTTTTCTCGCTAAGTGAATGTGATCGGACCTTCCCTCTATGCTATACTCAACCCAATCTATTCACAAATTCTTCATGTGCGTTCTATTTGAAACTCGTCTCAAAATCTTCATTGTGTCCTTGTCACCGAAGAAATTGTGAACGGAACTTTTAACTTATCTTATCCAAATTTTCGGTTTTGCCGCCCAAAACTGTTCCGCATCCCACGATAGACTTATCTATTCACCCATGATCTAACATGATCTCCACTTTTCAGTACGTGGGTAACACATGTCAAGTTTAATGAGAAGGGTCAGGCACGCTCATTCAAAATCTTCGGCGATCGGTTTTTCACCGTGGCTATATATACCTCTCCCCTTCCTCACTTCCTTTACTCCGCCGACCGCTCTCTCTCTCTCTCTCTCTCTCTCTCGCCGAGCTTCAAACCCTAGCGCCGCTACTCCATCGTCAGCCGTGAGGAAGAGCTTCACCGCCGACTCGCCGCTGTCAGATTAGCGCCGATCATGAAATCTTCACTCCGCCAGTAGCTGTCTTCCTCCGCCAAGTTAGGGCGTGGAGATCTGAATCGATTTAACTTCTAATCTACACTTCAGCTCGTCGTGTTCTTCAGTCAATAATTAAAAGTTACTTTTATTACTCGCTTTGATTCTCAAACCTTCCTCAAAATCTTCAAAGGTGTTTATTCTTCAAATCTTCACATATATGAACACCTCAAACGAATATGCTCTTGATTTGTTTCTCTAAGCAATGATTTATCTTCAAGATTCCTCAATTGTGTGGATCCTCGATCTATACAACTCGAACCTAAGACAAAGATCGCTTAGTGAAATTCTTCAAGGCTCATCTCGTCAAATTCTCAAACTAGTTCTTTTGAAAACCTTCCGAGAACGATATGACCTCTCCAAATTCCTCGCAACTATACTGCTGCTCAGTGTACTCATGTCCGCCATCAATCACTAGGTTCTCATCAACTTAACTCATTTGCAGATTCCTCAAAGAAAAGTTGCATACTTTTTAGAGAATTCAATTGTTCAAATTCCTCACCAAGAATATGGCGTATGAAAGAAGCCACGTAAAGGAGGAAAGAGGCCCGAGGTCATGACTGCTTTGAGATTCCCGAGGACATCTATGCTGATTATTGCACACCGATGAAGCCGAAGTTCGAAAAGAAAATAAAAATCAGCGCAAGGTGCGATTCCAAGGATTGAAAGGAGATGGGCAAGGGAATGGAGGAGTACAGATATGTTACTCCAAAGTACATGAAGAAATTCAGACCAATCCTCCATGCCCAAGAGCTCCATTGGCACTGGTCAAGAAGTCGACCCCACCAAAGATCAAGCTGCAGAGGACTTTCCCAAGAATGGGCCAAGCGCCAAGCCAAATTGGCAAGACAAGCCAACGAGGCAAGGAGGAAATTTAATGAGGACTCACATCGCTGCTGCCATCGAGGCCTCTCGCTGCCAAGAAAATCTATGGCAAAGAAGCCCGCACACAAGCCAAGTGCTTCACCAACAAGGCTCCTCACGGCCAAGTTCCTCACCGTGATCTCACGGCCAATTCCTCATGCTGCCTCCGCCCTCCCAAATCCTCACCCTACAAAGTCCTCAAGAGTTCCGACAAAGTCCTCAAGACTGCATCCGCCACGTACAAAGGACTGCAGCATCTCAATTGCCTCGTGTTTCAAAGAAGTTCCTCACCGCACCAAATTCTTCATCCGCCCAACTCGTCAAGACTAAGGCCACAAATGGACGAGGTCCTCGCCAAGTCCTAAGAAGAAACAGGTCGCCCCAAGAGCCACCAAGATGATGAGGTTGATGATGATGAACTTATGAAAATCATCGAGACCGACAAGAAAGGGTCTCTAGAGCCAAAGGCACACCTGTGTCATCGCTGTTGGATCCAAGAGCGATCCTGACTACATTGATCTCTCGCACAAGGACCCAAACACTCCTATGCCTCGACTTCAGTTGACACCGCCAAAATCACATGCTGACTCATTTCATCCAAGAGGAGAAATGGAAATTTGATACGCCGAGAGATCAAGAAATCGCAGTGCGTAAAAGAGAAACTGCTGAAGAAAAATGTTGTCAAGATGACAACCAAGAACTTATCAAGATGCAGTCGACATCAAAGCCCTCAAATGACAAATTTGACTCATGTTATGCTGATTGGCAGGAGCCAAAGTCAGATTTGTCAACTGACAAAGAAGTTCTCAAATGTTGCATCCCCAACGCAACAAGAATTCCTCAGCCGGAGCCTCGCCACCGACCGAAGAACATGCCAAGACCACCGATGAAGTTCAAAGGTCAAGACAATGCTAGTTCCAGGGCTGATGATTCCATTCCAGCCGCTAAAGAAATTGCCGTGGCATCCACTAGTGGTGCGCTTGAAGAAATCAAGAAGTCAGGCAACCAGACCGGGCCATGCCGAGGAAATTCAACCAGATTCCTCAGCCCTCCTCCGCCTACACCAACTCCAATCCTTGCATCCGCATCCGATGTGAAGAAGACCAAGGCTGCGAACGAGCCGCAGTGAAGAAAAGGAAAGCATCTGCTGCTTCAAATTCTTCAGCCTCAAGAAGATGAAGACAATGACCAGCTCATTTGAAAATCCCATTGATGATGTTCCAATTTCTCCATGCCATCAAAGGACCTTGTTCCTTTTGGTGAAGATTATGAGATCCCAAGCGGATCTCGATGAAGAAAATCATTCTGCTGCTTCGCTGAAAGAGATTTGTAACATCCCAAATTTTGGAATGTTAATATAATTAATTGAATTGTTTGTTTGTTTGCTTGAGTGAATTGAACTTGAGGAAATTTGAACCTTTTCAAAAACTTTTGAAAGAGAGGGAATAAAATGACTTTCCCTTCTCCGTAAATTCAAATTCATCCTATTAAAATCAATGAGAGAAGATGACAGACTTCTTCAACTATAAAGAATTTGAACGGAGTTTTGCAATTTAATTCTTTCAAATATTTGCACTTGCTTCTCTATTTTTCTTCCCAGAAATACCTCGAAAATAAATTCTTGCAAGCAAGAAAGAGCGGAGGAAAATGACCTCCAAAATCAGGGGCATTTTTGAAAATATTTGAGCCAAGAAAACCAAAGTTTTTATTTAAAATTATTTGCAAAAAGAAATAAAGCCTTTAGGGATTTTCTGAAAAACATTTTTTAAGTTTTATTTTGGCCGTGGAATAATGCTCATCATCTACATTTTATTTTTCTGATAATTTTAGTATATAAAAACTCTTTATTCCAATTGATTTGATTTTTTATTGTTTTAGTTTCCTAATTTTAAAAATAGGAATGGAATCGCTTTTATTAGGAAAACCTGGCCCATTAAGCACTTTCCTATTCTAGCCCAACAAGAGATCATCTCCTTCCTTTGTTTCCTCTCACGCTACACAAGCTTTCCATGTCCATGAAGACAGAAATCTCCACCTTCTCGATCTCCATCGCTTTTTCCATCCCAGCGCCTCCCGAGACCGCCTATAAAACCCCTCCTCTCCTCGCTCCATTTTTCCCATCACCACGCCTCCCTGCCCGTAGCCTTCTCGCCACCGCCCTCCTTTTCCTGCCTATAACGCCACCAGAGCTCTCCCGAACCTCCCATCGCCCAGCGCCACCTCCCAAGCGCCGACCTCCTCCGCCACCCCCACCTCGCCAAGCCTCCTCGCCGAGCAGCCTCCACATTGCCGCCTCCTTCCTGCCATCTCTGCCTCACGCATGTAACTCCCTTGTTGTTTTTTTTTCTTTTCTTTTGTCTATTCCTGCATTCACCGCTAGATCTTGATCCTAAGGCCCCAAATAGATCACTTAATAGCCAAACCGCTTTTCAAATGTGCGCCATCTTCTAGATAGCCTAAAACGCGACACACCGACAACCAATCAAATCTCGCCACGTCGCTGCTGTTTTTTCAGATTTATTTCCGTAACAGATTTAGTTCCATTCTTGTTTAGCTTATAACTTTTGATCTAGAAGTCCAATGATGCTGATTCTTTTGTGTTAGATCACAATTTTCTTGTAGTTTCCAAAATATATAATTTGTCTATGTTTGGATTTATAAAATTGAGTTAGATCAGATTTGAATTAAAGCTTGTTTTGCTTATTCCGGGAGTTTCATAATAGATTTTATTTAATTCTTTTTGCTCCTAGTTGCTTAATGAAATATTTTCTGTTTAGCTAACATAAAACCATGATTAGGTGATGTTAAGAAATTTTTGTTATATAAAACTATTTTTGTTGTTATTTGAAGTAGGAAAACTTTGAGTTGTTTTTTCTTTAAGTTTTCCTTTGGGTTTTGCTTTGTTGGTTTTGGTGTGTTACTTTGTTATGTTATGTTATGCTATGTGCTTATTATAGTTATTGTTTGCCTCGTAGAATTTCCAGAGTGCTAAGATTGCTACTACGTAAACCCTAGTTTTTCAAGATCGCCAACAAGGCAAGTTCACTTTGACCATGTTTTTCATACCTATGTGTTTTATTGCATCTAGTGTCATCTTCGCAACAATCCCTCCAAAGAGTGATATTGAATCCTTGTAGTTGAGTAGTATGCATGAGGTAGGAACCCATCACCCTGTTACCAAGCCCGGACGTTATTTATTTTAATGCTACGCTATAGTAGACGGGTTGGTATGAGTGCTCGGAGTGGTGTGAGAATGGAGGATCTACGCCTATGACGATAACTCCATGATGGAATATGCAAGGACTGCATCTTCAAGGCCTCAAGATTTCAAGACTCGAGACAAGAGTTCAATACACACTACTGGGTGAAGGATTTGTTGACGGGCACCGAGAAACCAGTGGTTGGCCGATGCATGGAGAAGCGCCATGACATCTTGCGTAAAGCTTCACCCGCACTCAAAGAGACGGAAGAATATTTCACGCCTCGAAGCTTACCTGTGCAACCGCAAGTCATTATGGGCTCGCTTGGTTGACCTTAGTTGTGACTCTGGCTGGGACGGTACTAGCAGATGTAGAACTACGGTAGGATGGGTTGAGTACCGACAGGGTCGAGGAACTCTTGGAAGACCATGTTTCACCATCTTGTTCTCAAACACTCAAGTGCAAGAACGTAAAGAGAGGGATCAATCTCATGGTAAAGTGTACAAACCTCTCGCAGAGGGTTATAACCTAATCGATTAGCCGTGTCCCCGTTTACGACAATTTGAGCATCCGACTTGGATCTATCTCGAACTCTCAACACCGGACTGATAACTTAATTGTGGGCAACTTATGATGATTTGGGCTATGAGACATCGGTTGGCGGAACCATGTCATGACGTAAAAACTCCATAGTACAGACTACATTTATTCCTTTGATGTAGGGAAAATAAACCAGCTTTTACGCAAACAAAACTCAGATACAGAGCCACAAAGCCATACTGCATATAGTATAGTTTATCATCTGTTTTCTCTTATTGTGATCTTGCCGTACATTCAATGTAATCGATTTACATGGCTGCAACGTATCATGTTGCGATATTCCCGACGAGTAAGAGTTACGATATGTGGTTACGGTTCACACTCAACCCGCCGATGGCGCTTGATGGACTCCACACCGACTGATTGTTTCCGCTGATTATTATGAGGTATATATCATTTTACGTTATTTATACATGTGATTGCACTTTGATATATACATTGATGTATCGTAGGTGCCAAAGATAACGATCCAGGATGGCACAAGAAGGCACAAGAATACGAGGCTTGACCGTCTGAGGTCGGGTCGCTACAAGATTGATGAAGAAATTGAAGTGGAAGCAATCCCTTCAACCCCAATTATTTCCTTGCCTATGCCTCAGTTCACAGCTGAAGAGGCTGGTGTTGAGGAAATTGAAGAAGATGTGGATATTGGAAGCACAACGCCAGTGATGAACGATGACTTTTGGGAAAGTCAAGATCCAAATTCTCCACTCTTCACCCCAATCCAACAGATTCCTCACCCCTGCTCCAACAGTTCAAAAGGGCTCAAGAAACTCATCCCACTTCATCTATACATGAAGAAATTCCAGCCACTAGCGCCGATGAACCTCGTCCGCTGATCCTCGATCGCACATGTAGAGGAACCAGAAATTCCTCACCTCAAGAACCTGAGATTGCGATTCCAGAGGTCGGATGCAACTCATCGACACTCCACCGCCAAAGCCTAAGAATCCATTCTCAACGAAGCAAAAGTTCAAGGCTGAAGACTTCTTTGGCGAGCACGTGTTCTTCACGGATTACAACCCATACGAATCTGCTCGCATAAGGAAGAGGCGCTTCGACTGCTAGTCAAGCCAACTTCTATTCCTCTCAGGTTTTCAACAAAGACAAAGTCTTCGATCGTGCACATATTCCTCATGTGGACATGGAATCTCTACCAGGGCTTCGAGCCACCCTCGTGTTCTTCACGATCCAGACTTCTGAATTTCTACATCGACATCTCGTGATTGGAATGAAGAACTCATTCTTCAATTCTATGACGACGCTGCACATCACCGAGACGCCAAGATGTGAACTCATGGGTGTTGGACTGATGTCCGAAAATACTCACTACAAGGCACCAAAGAATCGAATTGCTTCGTGCCCTACCACTCAGTCCTCCCTTGATGGTGCTCGTTGTATGTACAACTAACCCGAGGTTTCAAATCACTACATGCAAGTGCCGATGAAGCCTTTGAAGCCGTGATGCACTCGCACCAAATTCCTCGCCAAGGAATTACTATATGTGCCTCGGATCTGTCTATCGGATTCGACGAAGACAATGAGTCCTATCAAAGGCCACGACTCAAATGATGAAGAAGTCGCTGGCATCATGAAGAATATGCTTTTCAATATCATTCATGGCGCTCCTTCAACTTCCATGATTTCTTCATGAGGACTCGCTAACATTGCTATGTCACCTTTTGAGTCAAGCCTTATGCACCATGGATTATGAGGTTCATCGTGACAAGGTCTTCACTCAATTACAAGGCTGATACTCAACCACCGCAGCTACTTACCTCCAATTGAAGTCCTCAAACGGACATTTTCCTCACCGATGACAAGGGCAAGGCCATCACCAGATAGATGAAGGCATTCGCCCATTGATGGTCAATTTCGCAAAGCTGCATCCTACTCCACCAATGATGACTCGCCACACATGACTCGCCGCCAATACCTCAGCCAAGAAAAATCCTCAAGCCACAAAGACCTGTGGTGATGACTCGATCGTGAGTTACTCCTCGCCTTTCATCGAAGGTTGATCGCAACCATAAATGGGTCAAGGCCGCTTTGGTTCAATTCTTCACAACATGACCTCTACACACAATGCAAGGAAGAAAACCAAGACTACCTCCATGAAACCTTCAACCGCACTGGTTGTTCTTTCTAATGTCTACATCACGGAAGAATCAAGACAATGGGTCTCAAGGAAGAATTTGACTGGTCTGCACCTCCTCCAAGAAATACAAGAAGGTCAAAGTTCCTTCCTTGGTGGCTAGCCCTATTCTTCATCGTGAGACACCGATGAAAATGAAGACTTGACGACATCTGCGGCAGGCCCTACTACGACAACCGACCCGACAACGCTTGGCGCCCTTCATAAACTTGAAATTCTTCAGTATGTTAGTCCTCGCTTTCAATCTTTTGGTCATTTGATGACAAAGGGGAGAAATGTGAGTTAGTCTTCAAGCCGGTCTATTATATGGTCTTTTTTGCTAAGTTACAACTCTCGCTCTTCCAAAACTTTATTGGATCGAGTTGTAATCTTAAACCCGATGGTGCTCGATACTTTTGATGTGTTCCTCCGCATGCTTATTCCTTGTTTTATGTTAATACACGCATGCTGAATTACATCACCACCATATTTCATCATGCATTTCAAATTCTTCATATTATATGTCAAATGCGTGTATGAATTACAAGATATAGGGGGAGATATCCATGATTCAACTCTTCAAATGTTTTTGTAGTTTTGTTTTCTCTTTCTTGAGTCATAGGAAACACCGTACTGTTAAAGGGGGTCGAGGAAATACTAAGGAAAAATTTCCATGTGATGCTCAACTCAAATCCTACACCTACCAATCCTTCGAGTGAAGCCTTTGGAAATCTCATACGCTTCACCAATTTCTTCAAAGGATGAGACAAAGTTCTTCTGGTCGCTGAGGAATTTGTTCTGACTAAGGAGTTAGGAATTCGCCAGTGCGGATTGCCTACACAGTGAGGAACATGATAGCCTTGAGGAATTTGAGAGTCAAATTTCCTACCGTTGCTGTGTTGCGCGCCAGTTGTCCCAAAATATCTTATCCACCTAACGGTCATATCATTGAAGGGCATTTATGTCTTATCATGTCGGGATGCTCCCTAGGCTATAAATAGTCACCCCTACAACCACTAGCTGGTTGGCTGCTCCGAGAGAAACTTGACACTTGTCATTTGAGAGCAACCCATCCTCTGAGGACTTTGAGCGAAAATCATCGAGTGAGGAAAACCCAAAACTAAACCCCATAAAACCCAAAGTGATTGAGCATCATCAAGAGATTGATCATGCGTGATCCGACGCTTGTTACCTTTGAAGATTGTGCTTCTTCCAGACGGTTAGGCGCCATGGTCTAGAGCATCCAAGAGGAATTGTGGATCGCCGAGTGACCAAGTCTGTGAAGCTTTGGAAGTCACTCAAGACTTACCACGAGTGATTGGATGAGGTCTGTGTGACCTTAGTTCAAGGAGAATACGGTGAGGACTTGGTGTCCCGAGCTGCGTGCTCGTAGACTGGTGTCCGGACTGTGTCCTCGAGTTTAAATACTCACCACTCCAACCAGACGCATAACCGAGACAAAGCAGCTTGAACTGGTCTACCAAATCATTGTCTTCACCAACCTAATCGGGTTCTATTTCCTCAACTCTTTCATTTCCTCATTATCGTGTTGAGTGTTCGTTCATATCTGTGTTTGAAGACTTTGACCAAGGCTTTCAATTTCCTCGCCCAATTTCTTCATCCGCTTGTCTTCATCTTGTGTTATCCTGTGTTTACGCTTTCTCGACTTTTTGATTGTCTTCATTTCATCGTGATGACCATGCCAAGATTCTCTTATGCTTACTTCGAGTACTTATTCCATCGCAAGTAGTTCTTCACTTAGGAATTTCTCACCGCAAATTCCTCATTGAAGAATTCATAAAATCGCCTATTCACCCCCCCTCTAGTCGATATAACGCACTTTCACAAGCTAATGGTTCTATGGTGAGTCGATGAAGACAAGTCAACCGGATAAGAGGAATTACCTTCAAGCATGAGGAATAGCTTCTTGGCGAGCCCTCCCAGATAAACCTCCAGATCGCTCCTCCTCCCCGCCAGTTCGCCAACCTTGTCAACAGAGTAACTTTGTTATTCTTCACCGGCTAGCCTCCTTGTTGGCCGCGTCGAGCAGTCTTCGCTTGGTATTCTCCTCTTCGAAGTTTTCGACCGAGGCAGCTTTCTTCCGCGAGCTTTGTTTTCCAAAGTCACTTCGTGCCCCTCGCAAGGTCATGGTGTTTCTTCTTCGTAGCCTCCTCCAGCTTTGTCTCGCAAAATAACAATAAGTCCAGAGTTGAGAATGGGTAGAAAGACAAAGACACCGCCAAGTTCTCAACAGCCATACCTTTTGCTTCGCCTCTCGCCTTTCGCAAGTTCTCCCGAGCAAGCTTCAAGTCAAGGTTGAGCTGGATCTGCTTGTTCTCCAATTCGTATAGCGGGCCACGAGCTCGCAAGATTTCTCAAGAGTCAATCGACAAAACATCAAAGACAGGTCACTTCCGAGTGACTAAAGAAAATCAGAGATTTCTAAGACTACAATGAATCAAAACATTCGACAAGAGTCTCGGGATTACACCTGGGTGCACTCAGCGTTCCCCACTGGTTTTACTTCAATCTGTTCACCAATCGACCGAAAGAGGCAAAAGGTTATGATCCTAAAAACATAGCTAATCGCAGCCAGCCACCTGTGTAAAAAAGTTCTTAGACTATAGTCGATTTCCTCAGTCCACCATAGTCTCGGGGATTACACCTGTGGGTGCACACAGCTGCGCCCCCACCGGTTCCAAAGATCCATTCGACATGGTCGGACCAGACCGAGTGAAGAAGTTCAGTATAAAGACTATAGTCGATCGCCCGCAGTCCACCATAGTCTCGGGACTACACTCAAAGGGTGCACTCAGCGTGCCCCCACCAGTTCAAAATTCAATCGACACACCCACCCAAAGGCTGCATACAGATGCAGATATGGAAATCTTCGTAAGAAGAAATTTCGGTAGCATATCCTAACAGAACAAGCAACTTACTTGGACATTGCTCAAGAGCCGAGCTTGCATCATAAGTCACCGGCTGGCCTCCCCTGACCACCTTCACTTGCTCCATCATGATCCCTGCCTAGCGATGGCCTCCTTGGCAGCACTCACTTGGTCTTCCGGACGTGGTGTGTGGCAAAAAGGGATGGCGGGTCAGCAGTCGATGACGAAGGTCGGACACTCGTCAGCGGCACACCAAAGGACACAGAAGTCCGAGTGGTGTCACCTCCCTCATGAACTAGCGCCTCGTGCAGTTGATACAACCGAGTAGCCTTGCCAAGCAGGCACCTTTTGTCCTTCCTCTTCCTCGCGGTTTTTCATCGTCGTCATCAGGGAGATCAATGACATGAGGTGGAACTACAAGTAAGATTCAAAGGTACAAACGGAAATCCAATCGACCGTAAAGCAAAACTGCAGAGATCATACCAAGGTTGGAGATGGCGGCATCTTCCATTTCCTGATCCTCGTGCTTAGCTGAGGTCTCGGAGGTGGCAGCACTGCAAATTTCAGAAGTCAATTGATCAATCAAAACGAGTCGACCAAAAGTGCACTCATGGTAGACAGGAAAACACAAGTTCTGCTGATTACCCGAAAATGGTGGGAATGACCATCCTCATCTTGGGCAAGGCCTTCGCCGGCTTGTCGGTGTACTAGAGTAGGGGTACCCTAGTATCCCGAACTCGCACGGACAACAGAACACCCCGTGGCAGGGCTGGCCTGGTGACCGCTAAGATCTCAATGCGCCCTTTGGAGCCACTCAAGAACAAAGTAATCAAGGCCCCGGCAAGAGGAGCTTGCCGGGAAGGCCACTCAGGGCACAAAGGAAACAAGACCCCGGCAAGAGGAGCTTGCCGGGAAGGCTTGGTGAGCGACAAGCTCCCGAGCGCGACAAGAACCTTGCCGCGGCAAGGCGCTTGCCGCGGCAAGTGACCTCTCTTCATCTCCGCTCCAGCTCATACGCCAACGTGTCGCCATAGGGCTTTCCCAGGCACGCGTGTCAATGGCTGTGCAGCCAGCGGGAGCGGCGATAAGCGGCACTGATAAGCTACCATCATGGCAAACGGAGGCGCACTTGACGGTCCCTCGTTGAATCGCTCAGCGACAGTGGACGGACATTTATGGCTTTTGTCCCTTGTCAGTCGAGTTAGGTATAGATCATGACACCGCATAAAGCGTGTACCAACCTCTGTTTTTCCTATTTTACCCTTGTCTACTTGCCATCTGTGGTGACCCTTGTGCTTATAAAAGGAGGCCCAAGGGAAACGAGAAAGGGTTCGGCCCGGTTTAGTTCACTGACTCATTCGAGACTACACACACCTAGGCTAGGTTTTGTAGCCCTCTGTTCTCCCTAGCAAGAACACAATAGAATCAACCAAGCAGCAGAGGAGTATTATCTCTCCGGAGAGCTCCAAAGTTGGGTAAATCTGCTCGTGTGCATCGCTTCGATCCGCTTTGGCGCAATCTCCGCCCCCCCCGAACCACAAGGGACCCGGTCCCATAGGTGTTCGTGGGCCACGATCAGCTTCCCGACATCTTTGGCGCGCCAGTAGGGCGCCGAGGTTGTGTGAACCTGATCCAGCGGTCACACGAGCAACTTCACCATCATCTTCATCAACATGGCACCAAGAAGAAGTCTTCGCAGCAGCAGAGCCGTCCGCTGCCGAATCCACCACCACCGGAGCCGACGGGTGGTGGGGAAGACGTCGGCGGAGGAACGGCGCTGCCGAGAGAGTCCACAACGCCGCCAGTCCAAAGACAAGGCGGCGCAGCGTCGGCGTCCGAGTCCGCACCTGCCCTTCTCAGAGGCGCGGACCGACAGCGCCATGATGCTCGCAGCACCATACGCCGTTGGATCAAGGCTGCCGAGGATCCTCGAGGTTCTCGAGACCCGCATGCACACCAAAGATGTCGGTGACGAGCGGAGTACGGTCGCCATGGATGCTGCCTCCTAACTTGGTTAGGAGTCCGAGCACATCCTGCCTTGCTCCGCACGCCATTGCCACCCACCACTCCAGCGAAGCCTTGGCGAGAGCTCAGCTACTTCTAGACTACCCTCCAACGGCCGACAAGGTCAACGAATGGAGGGCCACAACCATAGTCTCATCGGCTTTGTTAACGGCGACGCTCATGGCAACCAATCGCGCCCTTGCCGCGGCGAGGCGACAAGGCACGAGCCGGTGGCGACGAAACCTGTGGGGTGACACCACCATGCACTCCTTCCCGAAGGCCAAGATCACCAGCTCCCGGATCCACATCGACAAGGACTCCACCGCCGCCGGATCCACGAAGCTCGCCGTGATCAGCGCCAAGTTCTTAAGGAACGACAAGAAGAAGACGCCGAACCCGCATCGAGCGCCAAGAGAAGCGCGGCATCAATCCGACCAGCGCTGGGGCCAACTGTCGATATGCATGCGCCAGGGAACCAAAGCGACTTGTCAGACGCTGTAGGTTGCCCTGCGCTCACTCGTGAGCTGCGGCAAGTCCAAAGGTCTGACAAGAAAAACTTCAAGCCGATGTGCGTAGAAGTATGATGGCAGGACACACCCATCGGAGTTCTCAAAGATCTACACCATCGCGGTGCAGGCTGCGGGGATGAGACGACAAGATCCTCGCCAACTACTTCCTCTCGTGCTCAAGCCAAACGCCGATCTTGGCTCATGCACTTGCCGGACAGTTCCATATCCTCTTCATGGATCTGTGCCATCGGTTTGTCGGCGCTTTCACAGCGGCCACAAGCCTCATGGCTGAGAGTGACCTTCACCGCTTGCCCAAAGGAAGGAGAGTCCTCACAAGTTCATTCGTAGATTCATCGGTGCATTACAACATCCTGTGATGTCCACCCCGCGGTGATCAGCGCTGCTCCATCGAACGCAAGGAACCGCAGGATGAGGGAGGAGATGGCGATGTGCAAAGTAAAAGACGCCGCGAGCTCTACGCCCGGGCCGCATAAGTGTGCACGTCTTTGAAGAAGGGAGGAGGCTCTCGAGAGAATGTTGAAGCAGGATCTGACAACAGGAGACCGCCTGCAAGGAAGAGCCGGGCGGAACAATGTAGGAAGAAGAACAAAGAGGTACTAGTTGTCGAAAGCAGTCCGGTAACGGAGGTGGCGCTGCAAGGCTAAGGCTGGCGATTCGGCAAGGAGGTTGCCGCCGACGCCAACCGCCAAGTCATGGCGGCCACGACAAGCAGTGACAACTCCAACAAGCAAGATCGCAAGATTCACCGCACTAAGGGCCACGACCTCCAGAGCTGCAAGAAAGTCGAGCAGCTTGTTGAACTGCTGTATGCGTAATACGAGCGGCGTAGACGAGGAGAAGGCCTGTGGAAGGTGCAGCTGCAGCTAGCAAGAAGAGACCCGGCGGGAGGGCGCCAGGGCAAGGCAAAGCAGCGGCAAGGAGACAGACTCCCGCCGCCGCGACAAGGACGAAGACGATGATGATGACGAAGATATGGAGGAAGACGAGGCTGATGAGCAGGAGTTTCAGAAGGCAACAGAGGTCCTCTGCGCTGATGGTGGTGCTTCTCGCATACCTCGCACCGCCAACTCAAACAAAGGATGCGAGAAGTTAATGCGCGTAACCATCCGTGGAGTCACGCAGCTCAAGTGGTCCGCACGCCCATTGTCTTTGACATTGAGGACCACCCCGATCGCATAATCGCGGTCGGGTGCTTGCCGATGTTGGTCTCACCAACCATCCGCAACCTCAAGGTCACAAAGATGTTGGTTGACGGCGGGCCGACCTGAACCTGATCTCCTCTGCAGACTCCGAAGCTTCAAATCCTCGACAACAGCTCAAGAGACCGGTACTTTCCAAGGAATCAACCCAGAAGGAGCAAGCCCAAAGGGAAGATCACGCTGTCGGTAACATTTGGCAGCGAGCTCAACTTCGTAACTGAGAGGGTCACGCTTGATGTTGCCGATTTCCCATTGCCCTACAATGGCATACTTGGTCATTCAAAGACTCGCCAAGTTCATGGCAGCCTCTCATTATGCTTACAACTTACTCAAGATGCCCGCCCGATAAGCGCCATTTCTGTCCATGGCGACAAGAAGGATGCGCTTATCTCGCGCGACAAGATTTACCGATGCAGCAACACAGATAGCAAATCACTTGTCGCTGAAGCTCCCGGGAAGAAGACCACCAAGTCCGCAAGAGCTCGATGCCCACTCCGCAAGCGCACTTCTTCGGAGTGCTGCGCTACCGCCGAGGACGCACCATCGAGCTCCACCGCAAGTGCAAGAAGAAGATGGCAGCTCTACCAAGACCAAGAAGGTGCCCGCCAAGGAGGACGGCACCGGTGGTACCTTCACCATCGCCACTCTAGACCCTAAATAGGAAGGCGAGCTCATTGCTTTCTCATGGCGAATGTCGATGTGTTTGCATGGCAACCATCCGACATCCCCGTGTTCCTGTGAGTAATTGAGCACCACCTAGCTGTTCTGTCCTCACGCCGCCCGCCAAGCAAAAAGTTAGGAAACAAAGCAAAGGAGCGCCAAGAATTCATAGCGAAGAAATCAAGAAGTTGGAAGCAGCAGGCCTTGTCGAGGAGTGCTCCATCCCACGTGGTTGGCCAATCCGTAGTTGTATCAAGGCTAATGGGAAATGGAGACTTTGTATTGACTTCACGGATGTTAATAAAGCTTGTCCCAAAGACCCATTTCCCTTGCCGCAGACGACCAGATTGTTGACTCCACGGCTGGATGTGATCTGCTTTCATTTCTTGATGCATATTCGTGGTATCATCAGATCTTCATGGCGTAAGAGGATGAAGAGAAAACCGCATTCATTACACCATGTGGCACATACTCGTTTCATACGGATGCCTTTCGGTTTGAAGAATGCCGGTTCAACCTTTGCAAGAGTAGTCCATGATGCCTTTGAGCCACAGATACACGTAAATGTAGAAGCCTACATGGATGACATAGTGGTCAAGAGCAAGGACAAAGCAACTCTAGTTCAAGATTTGATGAGACTTTGCAAATCTGCAAGATCAACCTCAAGTTCAACCCCGAGAAGTGCGTGTTTGGAGTCCCTTCCGCAAGCTTCTCGGTTCTTTGTGTCTCAGCTGGGAATTGAAGCCAATCCCGACAAGATCAAGGCCATTGAGCAGATCGAAGCACCGAAGCGCCAAGGATGTAAGAAGGCTTGCCGGTTGCGGATCGCTCTCAAAGCAGGTTTATCTCTAAGTTCTGCTGAGCGCCCCGCCACTTTTCAAGATTTTGAAAAAGGCAGGTCCAATGAAATGGACTCCGAAGCGGAGCTCGCGCTGCAGGACTTGAAGAGGTACCTGTCCTCCACTCAATACTTGTCGCACCTAGGCTACAAGAGAAGTTGCTGCTATATATAGCGGCAACCAATCAAGTGGTTAGTGCTGCGTTAGTAGCGGAGAGGGAAGCGGATGATGAGCCGCAACCGAGACAAGTGCATCCAGCGACAAGGTGGGGCTCCGCCACAAGCTCTGGTCCCGACAAGGACAGATCTGCGCAGAATTGCGAAAGATTCGTAAAAGGATGGTGCAGCGCCACCTACTTTGTCGGCCCTTCTCGCAGGGGCTAGATCAAGGTACTCGTGTGCGAAGCTGCTTTTGGCCTCCTCATGGCCTCAAGAAAGCTGCGCCATTACTTCCAAGCACATGTGATAACAGTTGTCACTCGCTTTCATTGAAGAGGATATTGCAAAATCCGAGGCTTTACAGTGCAGAATTGTCGAGTGGGCACTGGAACTGTCAAGCTTTGGCCTCAAGTTTGAAAGCACTTCAACTATCCAAAGCAGAGCATTGGCAGAATTCATAGCAGAGTGGACGCCAACACAAGATGAAGAAATTCCAGAGACGAGCATCCCCGTCAAGGAGGCAAATAAAGAGTGGCTGATGTACTTTGATGGTGCCTTCTCGCTGCAAGGCGTCGGTGCCGGGCGTCGCTTATCGCACCCACCGGAGAGCACCTCAAGTACATAGTCCGATGCACTTTCCCAAGGAACAGCAACAAACAATATCATGGAGTATGAAGGTTTGCTTGCCGGTCTCGTGGATCGCGGTGGACCTTGGGATCAAGAAGCTCATTGTTAGGTGACTCGCAACTTGTCGTCCGCCAAGTAAATAAAGATTATCGAGTCCGTTGATGGAAGCCTCACGCCGATGAAGTGAGGAAGCTAGAAGAGCACTTTGAAGGCCCGCAAATGGAACATGTTCCAAGAGCTCGTAATGATATTGCTGATGGCCTATCAAAGTGCGCCAGACTCAAGTTACTCGGGAACCAGGGATTTTTGTGCTCAAGTCGACTCAACCAACCGTAACACCATCAATCGGGCAGAACAAGAAGAGGAAGTTGGTTTCGGTGACTACTTTCCGCAGAGCTCCCGCCGCCGCCAAGAAGGTCCCCAAAATCAACGCAATATCGCCGAGGAGCAGTTTGTCTCGACAAGCCCTGTGGTTTGTTTCGCTGAAGCGAGACGCCCCGACAAGTTTTGCTCCGACAAGCTTGCCGGGATCATCAAGCTCGCTGAGCCACCGGTCCTTGCCGAGAAGCCGATGTTCCCGCAGCGGCGATGAGCCTTTAGTCCTTGTTGTCGAGCCACGTGCTCCAAAGATGGGCGCAGCAGATCGTCCATTTCCTTCTGACAGAGAACTTCCGAAGAGCAAGAAGAAGCGGAAAGAGTAGCCCGAAGTCAAGTATGTACCAGTTTGTTGACAACATCCTGCATGTAAGAAGACTCAACTGTGAAATTGAAGTGTATTTGCCGAGAAGATGGATGTAGCTGCTGGCGAGATACACGGAGGCATATGTGGTCACCACATTGGCGAAGAGCACTTGCCGCAAAGCTTTCCGGCGAGGTTTCTTCCGCGAAGCCCTCCAGATGCAACCGCACAAGTAACCAAGTGTGAAGCGTGCAGGCCCATTCCAAACAGATACATCAGCCAGCTCAAGCTCTCCGACGATCCCTTTATCCCGCCCTTTTCGCTCGGGGTTCGACATCTCGCCCCTTCCCCGAAGCTGTCGGGGCTTTGAGTACTTGTACGCCGCAATCGACAAGTTCACAAAGTGGCCGGAAGTGGAAGCAAGAGGAAGGTGACAAACATCGCAAGCAAGTTCTTCAGTCAATTGTTTGCCGCTTTGGGATACCTAACAGGATCATCACCGACAACGGCATTACAGTTCACGAGCCGCACCTTCATGCAAGACGCCCAAGATCTTGGTGCCAAGATCTGCTTTGCTTCGCTGCTCATCCGAGAAGCAACGGTCAAGCGAGAGGGCAAATGCTGAAGTGCTGCAGAGACTCAAGACCGTAACTTTTGACAGCTGCGCAAGTGCGGAAGAAACTGGATTGAGGAGCTGCCGGTGGTTCTTGGTCGATCAGACGACGCCAAATCGAGCCACCGCCGACACCTTTTGCTCTAGTCTATGGAGCAGAGGCAGTTCTCCCCACGGAACTCAGATACGGATCGCCTCGAGTGCTCGCTATGATGAGTTTGAGCAAGAGCAGCTGCGACAAGATGACGCGCTGCTCCTTGAGGAGGATCGCTTTCAGCTGTCAGACGAGCTGCTCGTTACCAGCAAGCTTTGCGCCGCTACCATAGCCGCAGTTAATGCCGAAGCTTCGAGGAAGGCGACCTTGTTCTTCGCGCGCTCAATCCGCCAAGAATTCCAACAAGTTGACGCCAAGTGGGAAGGCCCTTATCGGGTGAAACGAAATACTAGGCCTGGCGCTGTCCGCCTTTGAGACCAAGATGGCGCTCCGTGAGCAACTCGAATATAGAGCATCTTCGTAAGTTTTACCTATATAGCGCGGTTGCCGAACCTGTTCCGCAACCACCCTTTGTACAAGTCTTGCCGTTGTTGCATGTAATCCTTTGTACAAAGCCGGGCGCAAGACCCGTGCATTAGTAAAGCCTATGTGTTGTGCACAACTTGTCAATACATGCTTTCATAATCTTATATGCATGTGTTATCTAACATTTTGTGCAGCATCCACACCCGGTAAGCGATAACGAGCCACTAGGCTCCATAACTTTATTTTCTTCTTTCTTCTCAAAAGAAGGCAAGGTTCATCCACCCACAAGTTAACCGGGGAGGAGAAGATAAGGTGTGGGCCACCAAGTGTCGCCGAGAAGTATCACCTTGTCGGGAAGCAAACAATGTAAAAGCTAAGTTGCTAAGTTTAAACAATCAGTTTTTAAACTTTCAAGTTATCTTCCTCGAACGATAGTACTTTGTATGGAAAACCCGTGCGGAGGAACCAACTCACGGCTAGCTTATACGCCCTTACGTTGTTTCGAGTCCGCCAACAACTTAAGCATGCTGCAACTAGTTGCGATAAGGTTGCTTGTCGGAGGCAGCATCGCCAAGAGGTCAGCCGACGTTCAAGACTCGGGCCATGCAAAGGTGTTTGCACCGACAAGTCCCCTAAAAGCGTAGGGCATAAACATGCAAGGAAATAAATCGAGTAAAGGAAATAACATTGCATTCGATTGCCTAAGATAGTGTATATTACAAAATAATTTGTCGCAGATCTAATGAGTTGTTCTAAACACGGTCTGCAGCGACAAAGGAAAGATAAAACTTGGCGGCCTAGTCCACGCGGTCGCCATCAACCTCTTCACTTTGCCCACCCTGTCCACGATGGTGCGATAAGGGCTTTGAGCGCTTCAACG